>NWSH02000081.1:8556406-8586200 GCA_002382865.2 Heliothis virescens | reverse complement strand
ATGCACTTTATTGCACAAACTTCTACATTAATTATATACACTAGGTACACCTAAATTATATATACAAACTTAAATAACTAATTAAAATTAATAAAATATTAAATAACAATAAATTAAATTAAAATTGTGTTATTTTTTTAATGGTGAGAACAATAAGCACCGATTTAAAAAAAAAACACCATTTGTATTTTCAAAATCGTGGGCTATTGATAGTCGATGGTCTATGATTAAGTATGAAGGACCATGATTCTACACTAAGGATTTTCAAGAAGTAGCAAGGAAAATTAAATATTATTTAATCTGTTCCCAATGTTTTAACATGTAATCAAATTCAGGTTTCAACAGAACGAAAATTCATAAACATATAAGAACATGAAATATTTATAGTTTTGACACGTACAGTACGTAACAAAAAATAAGAATTACCCACACATTCTCCCAGACCTTTCAAACAATGAAAAGAAAAAAACATTATATAGGTAAAAATAGACGTTATTGCCTTTTCCCTGTCACATTTAATCTGAGAAGGATTTCTTTAGGTATTCATTTGATAGAGTACAGACGACAGCACATTCAAGTTACCACAATCTTGTCAAATTTCTGCACTTGATTTTTCAACTCATCACAATGGAGGTAAGTTAACGTTTGATTGGTAAAATTTGACAGATTCCGTATACGTTGAACCTGCTTGTCGGTCTGTCAATCAAAGGGGTAAAGTTGTTTTTTTTTGCGTTGGCAGAAGAACCACAGGCTCAAAGAATAGTCTACTTTTAGAATGTGATCGTGCGGTTCAATTTTTAGAAATGAGGTGTTGTAAAGTAGGGCTGCTACTCCTCGCCAAACTTATGGCGCTCGCCTCTAAGTTTCGACGTGAATTCGCGCCTGACGTTTACTCGAGTACTTCCCACTGCCCTGCTTAACCTATTACTTAAATGGTTACCTTATGTAAAACAAAAATATTCTAATAAAATAATAATTTATCAATGCTCAGATGGATTTTTATTTACAAACGAAACCGTTGATTTGTTATTTAAATTGAAGTCCACATAGATTAATCTATTGAAAAGCTTTTGTCAAAATTCAATTCTCTAATCGTAAAAAAAATGGATAACCAGTTATAGAAATCCGGCAGTTAAAACATTTAACTTCGATGGAGTCATAAGACCGAATTTACTATTCAGTTTATCAAATAAAAATCAGTTCCAAAAAATAACCGTTCAATAAATAACAGTTCCGGCTATTACGCGTTAATTTATACCAGTCTGTTTAGAAGCAGGAGTGATTAAATCTATTATTTATTTAAAGTAAATCGTATTAATGTCACTTTCTTGTAATTTTATGTTATTATGAATGTGAATGAGATACTTTTTTTTGTAGTTTTGTTTAGAAATAAATAGGAATTATAGGTTAATAATTTTGTTTTGAAACCTGATTCATTTTAAATTGCATTTTGATGTCGGGATTTTTTTATTTTAAATTTTTATTGCAAAACTGCTGTCAGATTTTTAGAATTCTTTCTATTGAAACTACAGAAAGATGTGGACCTATTTAAAAATATTATTTTACCTTTAATCAAGTTGACGTTAAAAGATTAATCACACTAATATTACCCATAAAATTTAATAAAACCAAATCAAATGAGATCTTTAAAGAAACACCCGTTCATGAACCTTGATAAACAAACAAACGTTGCAATATTAGTTTATTTATTAGAAACGCTTTTGAAGATTTTTGGTGTCTTTAGAGTATTTAACAACCGACACGAATTTGCTGTGCTTTCTCCTCTTAAACGTTTACACTGAGACATAACCTAACCTAGTCATAACCACGCGTTGTAAATGTCTGTGAATTAAGTTTATGCTCGTTGTTACTCAATTAAAGGATTCATGGAACACGTGAACAACCACGCACGGCACAGTACGGCACAGCTTTTGTTAGTATCTGTAAGCGCGATGTCCACCCCCGCATTTCGCATCTGTGGGTAATTCTCACGAAATTCCGAAAATTCTTGGTCCTTTGAGCTTTAAAAAAATATTATAAGAGACCATATAGCGGCTACCAATATTTTTTTGCCAATCTACTTTACTGTAGCTAGAGTTTCATTTATCAGTTTTTGATCAGATGTGTAATAAAAAAATAATTGCCATATGATACCTTCTAAAATCATTCCCTCACTTATGTTCCCGTCTCCAAATTAAATTACATTTTATATCACTAAACAAACAAAATAGTGTTAACAAAGCTTTACAACATTTTTTTTCGATCAAATTATGACACATTAATAAAAAAAAAAAACACAATTTGAGTTTAAAAAATTTAGGAAACTAAATTTTAAAAAATAATCCTTCATGGTGTCTGATAAAAAATAAATCATTACCTCACAATTTTTTAATCAGTCAAATTATCAACGCATTTTTAATAAAATTTGAACGCAGCCATTCGGTTTGAAGTTAGGCAGTACTGTCAATGTATCAATATGTCGAATATACGTGAGCTTGTTAAAAAGGTTTGTGCTGCAAAAAAGATTTAATGCTTATTTTATTGATATTACATATCTGACGTCATTCCATCACACTTAGGAAAATAAAAGGTAATATTTTGACACTTGATTAATTACACAGTGAAATAGGTTTCGGAGTATTAAACTGTATACATAAAAAAAATCTTTTTAAAGTGCAGTTATATACGATTTTTTTATTTATTCTCTGGTCGTCATTCCTCACCGGTCATTCCCTCATAGTATAGGTATTGAGGAATGTGGTTTATGAGCGGAATGACTTTTTAGGACTGGGTTGCTTTGCTTAGCATGCTTGTTTGATTTGGGCTAACTATTGAATTTTGCGCTGTCATTCTGTTATAGGTTCAAATATGTCCGAAAAAAGAAGATGAGCGATGAAGAAGCTGAATTAATAAAAGGCAATATAATAAAAGAACTAAATCTTTGGTGATGGCCAATAAATCAAAGATGAACAGTGTATGTTTCTATCTTGTCAATAAACTCCTTACTAATGTAAGAAAATAACATCTGTTAATTATTGTCTTGTAACTTTAATAAAAAGGTTATTAAATAAACAAAATAAGCAAATCATTTACTATTTTTCATAAATTGTCTTATAATGGTCATTCCCTCACTAAGTTATCATTCCCTCACTTTTGTTTTTTTTTAGTCTCATAAAACACGTTTATATGGGACCACATATATAAATTATAAACTTAGTAACATCAATACTACCTTACTCCATAAAAAAATATATAAAAATCGCTATCAAAAGTTATAACACATTTTGTATTGACCAAAATTCGGGAAATTTCGTGAAATACCCCTTTATTGAACGATAAAATGTTTTTCTATGAATACGATTTTAGGGTCCAATTCTCAATGATAAGTAATCGCTGGTTGTAAGCGCGACGTGCCGTGGCGTTCATATGTGCCATGATTTTAAGTTTCGTTGGACGTTGCGTAGGTAACGATGAGACTGAAAATGCAGGAGTGAGCAATCACTAAGTATTTGCTGCGTTGTTCTTTAATTAGAACTTTTTCGGTTAGAGATTTGTGTCTAAGGCGGTTCCAGTTGGTTACATACTCTAAGATCGCGTATTTGGTGTCGCAATGTTTAAACGCTTGAGTTTTGATATCCTTTATGTTTTCATATTTGTGAAGTGCTCTTATAGTTTTCATCTTTGAGTCTAAAATGTTATGTTCTTTTTGCTCGGATGAAGAACATATTGATAGCAGGGGAAAAATAAATTATTAGTTTCCCGTATTTCTTTATGTAATTCGTTTTCGTGGTTTTCACAGGGTGGTGTCCCTTTGGAAACTAGTCGTGAAAAAAACGGCTTATAGCTTTGCTCAATTAAATGGGCCATCCAACACTGCAAGGATTTTTAAACCGGGAGCAGTTAATTCTTGAGATTTAGTGCCGTTTAAGCAAGAGCAACAACAAGCTTTTCAACTTATAATATTTGTAAAGTTTCGCAGAGAAAATAGTTCCAAATGATTACCTAGTTAACCTTCCAGAAAAATAGAAGTTGTGATATACTGGCTGTTATTTTCATGCTATTAATAATTCTTCTTTTTTGGAACAGTGTGGAAATCAAAAATGAGATTGGAATTCGAGAGCCACACAGACATTTCGTTCACAAAAAAAATTAAGTAGCTTTTTCTTTGTCAAGGTTTTCGTTAAAAAAGATTTAGGGTCAAGGGACCTTCAATGTACAAATTTCCTTGATACCTTGGGAAAATAAATCCTCGTAGGAATAAGCAGAGCGTCACATTCTCACCTTATTTGACAAGATAACGTTAGTGCCAAAATTGTAGGCCAATCTGACCTTTCATTTAGTCAGGAGATAGCGCAAATACGAGAAGGTAGAACGGAGGTGGACGATAGAAAGGGAAGAGGACGGTATTTATACTATACAAGATCAATTCTATTGGGACTGTCATTTGAACATCTTTTGGCAGTCGTTACGGGCAAGTCAGAAGGCCAGAAAGTCTGACAACCCAGTCTTACCAAAGGGCGTGCCAGGTTGCCGCGGTAACTGGGTGTGGAGGTCAGAAGCAGTCGTCCAGGTAAACCACTGGTTCTCAGCTGGCGCTCCGGTTAGACTGGAAGCCGATCCCCGCGTATTTGGGAAAAGCTAGGCAGATGAGGTCAATTCTAGCCAAGAAAATAGATATAGTAGTAAGTATACAGGAGATGCTATTGCTTTGTTGATCTAGGTGTTATATAGCCGATGCTGTGCATGGGTCGGGCCATAGATTTTTTTTATTATTTCTGTGCCGGGCCAAAATCGCTTTGGATTTTAAAAAACTTTCACAGAGCAGCCCCTGAGTTTAAAAAATTGGCGGTAACACACCGTTTTCCCGGGTTTCTCCGGTCGTGTCAGATGGCCATTCTATTGGTTATGAGAACGAGGGTAGAGAGTGCACCTGTGTCTGCGCAAATGTTAGTGCCACTATATAATGTCCTACGCAGGTTGCTGATCTTCTTAGTAGCAGTGCACAACTGGCCGTGTCCAAATACTCGTCTTGGATTGCTATTAATCTTCAACAACATTGAAGAATCAACTTCACAAAAAACACAGGCTATTAACTTAAAAATACAATACTATCCACCTTTCACGATTCCCACACAGATCGAATATCGCCATCCTTAACTCCTATATTGGCACTTCTGCAACCGGTCGGTTTCAGATTGAAGCTGTTTGTATTGTGTTAGCTGTTGACCTTCGGTAGACCCCTCCGACCTTCGATCTCAGCCATGTTGTGTAAGTGTGCCTCTTACATGTTATGGGAGCCTGGTACCCTAAGGGTTATACTTTACAAGATGAATCTTTGTTTTACTTATTTATTGATAGTATGTATTAGAAGGGACGATAATGGATGCATAGCATAGATAAAAGATATATGGTTGGAAAAGAATGTACTTATGTGATGACATTCAAGTGTCAATTCGTTTTCCTCCTTCTTCTCGCAAGTATGGAAGAAGAAGATATGAAGAAGGACACGCTGTGGTGACCAGAAATAAAAAAATAGTTTTAAAAAGGGTAGGAGATGATGGTGAATGGGAGCAACCCCAAGTGGCCTGTAGCCTTCTCCGATAAAAAGGCTATCTAACATTGAAAGATCTTTCAAATCAATCACAACAGAACATTAGCTCCCTTCAAGCAAACAAACTTTTAGCTTCATAATATTGGTATGATCCAATGAAAAATTCTATTGGAGAAAGTAAAGGCTTGTGTAGAACATGAACACCGAGTAGGTACATTAATTGCAACTCGGTTTAATAAAACCACTGGACGTACCCTCTTACGTCAAGACGTTCTATTGACGATTGTGACGACGAACTGGTTAAAAATAGCAGCCTGACTGAAAAACGGATAACATATTGACCCACTTACTGAATTCACGTCAAACATAGGTCGTCTAGGAGGCAGAAAATATACGGTCACATATGCGAGCCTTTAGACGCAATTACTTTTTTAAATATTTACTTAGCAGATTCTCGTTTCACTCCTCCCTCCTGTGGGAAAGTACTTCTCTCTTCCCTAGCATAGTATATCTTTGCCGAATTTTATTCTTTTATCGATTTACCGCCGCCCCATGTCAACCACAAGCTGTCAGTAGTTGACTAATTGGGCGACATTCACGCTGTTAAGGTTAAAGTTATAGTTTACAGTTTAAACCGAGCAAACCCAGGCTTAATTTCACATAATGACGTGTTTCCAGTAGGTTTTATTTTCATTCTAGTTTTAAAATGATTTTTAACACTTTGGCACTTCATGCTCTTTAATTTTGGCCAAGCGTGGACCCGCTCACTTATACTTCCGGTACATTCCACCAGTACCACAAGGGTTGCGCGGGGGCGAGTGAACATATCATCTTACGTTCCGAGACATGGTCTTCTTGTGAAAATATTGAAATTATACTTCATTGTCTATTCAAGTAATTTAGATTTTTCCTCTCGTTACTTTCCTTTTGTGGAACCTTGTGTTTGGAGTTTTGCTCCTTTATAACATGTAGCAGAGATTGGTCCGTAACTGTGCTGAATAGTTACATTCTTTAGTTCTAGGAGTATGATCTAATTCTGCTTAGTTATACTCACATTTTTTTAGGAAACTTAACTCCGCACACCCGGATGAAAGTGCCCCATGGCTTCCCCGTTAAAATTGGAGGTTACACTCTTTGCAATGCATTTTTATGTCCTTCAGCTTCGATTCATGGTTGTGGAACAAAAGATCCGTTTATGCAAAACGTCAAATCATCTACAACACAAACCCAACTTTGGGATTTTCTATTTCCAACTAAGTTTCCATTGAAAAAGTCCATGCGATTTTTCAACTTATTTCTTGTTTTTCAGATCACAATTTATTTTATGCAGGCGGATTTTTGTTCTAAATAAATATTTTTCTTATTCGAAGTATCAAACTGACCAAATCTGCCATCCTATCTAAATGCTCTGTTTTCCCCTCGAGTATGGAGGCTCGAGGCGACACATGTACTTCTACGGGAGGATTAATGACTCTTCCAATTCACTGCCTTTTTATCCGCCGCCCTATTCCGGAGAGCCTGATTTGTGGAAGCTATATTGTCTGCAGAGGACCTCTTTTAATGGGCCTCGTGCATGGAAAGCTGGTCTGTACCGAAACAGAGAAAAATGTGACTGTTTGTTTTCTTTTTAAGGCATATAATAGTGAAATTGATGCAGATGAAAATATGAAAGGTGATGTAAAGTTAAAGGAAGGCTTACGTTCAGCAGTGGATGATAAGTGGCTGATATGATGATGATGATTGATCAAAGGAGGAAACACAATTATGTATTGTGACGCGTCGACACGCACCAAGATGGAAAAACCATATTCTTCTAGGAAGGATATCGTTACATCATTTAGCTATATTTTTGATTATGGTTGGAAACATATTTGTACGTTGTCGTTATGTGTCTAGTGTCGCGATACGTAAATGTATTTCGGCCTGGAAAAGTATATTGTTGTAAAAACAGCAGTTTTAAAAATAATGCCAATCCAGAAATCCCTTATCAAAAATATTTTGATAATGCTTTGACACACCCGAAGTGAGGCAACTTCATAACATTGAACGATCTATCCATATATTATCAGAATTATTAGACAGAAGATTTACACAAAAGCCTTTCAATCAAGATGACCCACTTCATAAACAAAATTACAACACAGTTTATAGTATCGCAAATTAGCTGATGGATCCAAAACGTGCCCCCAGCAGTAGTTGTCGGATATATTTATTGTTCCGTTATGATACCGTCGACGGAAGAGCTTTAATTTAAGTAGTTTAGCGTATTTAACTCGTTATGCCAGTTTAAGTTAAGTGCTTAGAGGACTGACCTATTTCGCGTTAATCTAATAATGATTTAATTTAAGTATATAGCATTTATGTTTTGAGTTAACTAATCCGCTGCTATCTGTCGTGTCGTTATTGCATTTTTGGCTCGTACCACTAATAGGTAATTATAGCGTTAACTGCTACGTTGTTAGTGGTCGCATGCCGACTGCTGTGCACGAGGTCTCGGGTTCGATTCCCGAGGACGGCCGAATCGCTGTGGGTTTTTTAGAAACTTTACAAAGCAGCCCGTGTTGAAGTTTGTGATTGATACACCCGTTGCATCGGGAGAGCACGTTTTAATTCGATCCTGCGCCTGATCTGTCTCTCCTGTCAGTGTCGGATTGCCGTTCCATCGGGTTATGAGAGTGAGGAATAGGAGTGCACCTGTGTCTCTGCGCAAATGCTTTGCACTATAAATAGTCCTGCGCAGCTGGCTGCGATGATCTTCCTTATATGAGGAAACACCGCCGTGGCCGACAATCGGACTAGGATGCTAGTATTTATAGATTTATTTTTTATGACGTTTTGTACCAGTTTATTGGCCAATTTCAGAGCGTTAACGTCTAGATAGCTATCTATGACAGGATGATGTCATAGAAACAAGTAGTCAAAATTTAAAAATATTTTCTATGCCATCATCTGTCACATAGTTATCTAGAACTTTATTTCCGACCTCTGAAATGCCCCAAATGAAAATCTATAATTCGTTTGAAAATCAACGATTCTAAAGCCATATTACACATTGCGATTTTCATTGCCCATTGCTTTGCCATTTTATTGCATATTATAGGCGACCATTTACCTATTGCACGATTACGTTTACACCAGTGCAGTAGCATTCTTGCATGCAATAAAATGGCAAGTACGGCATGAAAATCGCAATGTGTAAATGGCCTTTAGATTATCGTATTTTGCAATAAGTATTATGATTTATTTGTTTGCTTAAAATGTTCCTTGAAACATTCCCAGTTCATCCGTACTTCTCAAGTTTGAAAGTCACTTATCAAGCATATTAATTTCAGCTCCTCAAAACGTCATTTGAGGCCGGCTACAAGAATATGGCCTCTGTAATGGACGAGAAACCGACTAGATAGTATATTTAAAAATGCCTGACACGACAGCCGGCGACGAACGCAGCTGGTCCCACAAAAAACAACGACGTTACATTGCAGACGGTTTTGTACCTACATGTAGTTAATATTGAAAGTTAGGAAGTACGCAATGTAGGGGAATGGAAGTATGGTGGCGAGTTTGATGAAGATGGAGTATTTCGCTCTGAGTGCACTTTGATGAGATTTTTTGGTGAAAAATGGTATGTTTAAGATGGTTTTTGTATTGAAGTTGATTACTTTAGACAGTGCTAATCCCTTTCAACAGGCAAAAAAAGTCAAATAAAATTATAGTAGAAGAACGTATCCCAAAGGAAGAGGAATATGATAAAATGGAAGAAAAAATAAATTTCCACTCCATTCGTTGGTCGGGAGGTGGGAGGGGGAGCTTTTAAGGGTTAAAAAATCGGTTTATTCGCGATTTTCGGCGAAACTACAGTCTATAGGAAAAAAGTTGAATGACGAAGTTTTTGTAGGGGTAAATTAAAAAAAAAGAATCCTTACAAACCCTTTTACTGTATTTCAAACTTTTTTTCACATAACTCCTCATAATTTTTGGTTAGAAAATCAAAAAAACTTAAGTTTTTGGATTTTTTTTCTATTTATCTTTACAAAAAAAGTTTTTCTTACCAAATTTGGTGTGAAAACTTGTCTTTGTAGTTACCAAACACACTCTAATTTTTGGAATTGAAATCTTTATTTTTTCACCTGTATTCACTTAAATCACAAAAAGCACCCTACTTTTCAATCGAAAAATTCACGCGTCCAAAATATAAGCTTTTGTGAAAAAAATCTGTGGGTTTTTTGTTCCTTTGATATCTCTACTTTTTGATAGTCTAAATAATTTTTTTTTTTTTTTGTTTTTTTATTTAAACCTTTATTATCAGGGCAAAACATGGCCCATAGATAAAATTACCTTAAACTAAAAATTAAATGTAATATTACAAAATCTTGTAGTAAATAAAACTTAAAAATTCATGTTAGTATCACTTCCTATGCACTACTCATTGTTTTGCGCTCGATTGGCACTTTGTCCGCGAAGCGACGCGAATACACGTCTGTGGCCAGGAAGTTCCGTTCCAACACGAGTGCAGAAACATGGGGCACTCGCACCACGAACGCCGTGAAGTTTGGCTGTATGGCGCGACTCCAGAGCTGCACTTCGGGGCGTACTTCAACTTCTGACGCACGCGTAACTCCACAAATGTCCTCCGCCTTAGTGGTTTGTAGGCGGAGATGTACACCGGCGGTGTCGGCTTAGCAGCACGTATTTGGTGTTCGGCTCCGCTGGAGCCGTGCCCGCACGGTTCTTGTTGTTCGCTGACGCGCTTCCTTCCTTTGCACCGATCCACGAAACCCATCATCATCAGCCCGAATCGGTTCCTTACCGGGCGCGGGCTTCTTTGCAAGCACCAATCTGTGTCATACCGGCGGACGCTGGGTTAATCTCGACGAACACCTTGCATGTTTCGTCGAGGCTGCAGGAATTCAAGCAGCTGGTTCGAGCGCGATCGAGCGGCGGTGCGGGGAGGCCCCACAGGGGACGGGGAGCGGGGCAGCTGGGGCGCACGAGCCGCACTGTTGCCGGCTCAGCATTCGTCTGTTGACCGCGGCCGATGGCGACATAAACTGCCTTGACGCGAAAACTTGCACCCGATACATGGGAGGCACGCTCCGCGGCCGCATGTTTACGTTTCGATGCACCCGCGGGTGACCAGTTACCGTTGCCGATTTACGGCTAACTCGCTTGACTTTCGCTGCGCAGTCGGTGACAGTAAATTTGGGATGCATCTAAACTTCCGCGTGCACAATCCGCAGGACTGGCTCAGAAAGACGATGTCCTTCAACAGCTTGTGACGTCGACGTGGGTCGGAAGTGACGGGCGGAGCTTGTTGAGATCCTTTGCCACAAAACGTGGGCCGTCGTCCGGATCGGTCTCCTTATAGCGTTGATGATGTCCTGTATGCTCTTCTTTGTCCCGTCACGCCGGCGGGGACACCATTCTGTAGCTCTTGTTGAGCCCCGTAACAGTAGCGCTTAGAAGCAGCGACGTTCATGCCTCGCTGAAGTTCGTTGCGCAGATCTGGAACAGCGGACACCTCGTCATCACGTCCGTTTCTGCTGCAGGAACGCCAAGCAGATTCATTCGCCACAAGTTGTTCACTCATACGAAAAAGGGAAGAGCGACTGCTTGCGCCGCGCTAAAACAATTATGATAAATAAAAGCGCCTCAGCAAACGATGCATCGAATCGCAGGCTAGTACGAGACTGAGAGAAATCTTACGCTACATGGTAATACAGTGTTATTTTAATGCCATAAAAAAACATCCTGTAAAAAACCCAAAGTCCGCAGGCCGCAGCTCAGTCTTCTCGTATACGTTTAAAAAAGTTGTGAGATCCATGAATTACCAAGTCAGTTCAATCTTTTTAGTCTGTTACTTAAAGGACTTCTGTCTTTAAGTTATTACAATAAGTTATTATCATTGCCAATATTAAAATATGTTTACGTTTTTTATCAAATAGGATCGACTTTGGCCATCGCAAGATTTGGTTATTAGTATGTATCCACACTACACCAGCACGACGGGCCAGCCACCGTACATTTCTCACCAGAGTCCTTCCGGATTATGATGATTGAGGGTGAGTATCTTAAAGAGTTAATGCTCCTGAAACTTCAATGCGCGAAACAAGAGTACCGATTTATGAATTGGTTTCAAAATTTAATGGTGAGGCGCAATAGGACTAAAGAATCTAATATAATTGTAATTTCATTGTGTTTTTCATGCGATTGGCCAAGTCAATCGTATTTGTTAAAACGTAAACATATTTTTAATATTGCAGATACATAACTTATGTAATAACTTAAACAGAAGGTCCTTTAAGTACAGGACTAAAAGATTAAACTGACTTTATTACATGGATACTCACAACTTTTTACGATAGAGGACTGAGCTGCGGCCTGCGTAACTTGGGTTTTTTACGGTGTTTATGGCATCTCACTTCTTTTTGTATAGAATGTTTATCTTTACATAATACAAGAGACACGTAAGGGTGTGTTCAGCCCAGAAACTGAACACTTTTCACTGGAATATAAGTACTAGAATTGTAATGTAAGGAAAAGACTTTTTTTTTCATTAATTTCAACATTATTTTACCCACGGGTTATGTTGTTCAGTTTCATGGGACTTAAACCACCTTACCCACTCCTATACCCCTCCCGTATGCCTCATATAGTAGGTATATATCTACACCTATTATTTTCTATTGTACAGTAATATGCATTAACGGCAAATGTAACCTTGTAAATCATACATTTATAATAGAATTACAAAGTTATCATGCAGTTAGTGTATTTAGAAAACTGACCGAAATGTACAAAATTTTGAATTTTCCCATATAAGGACACTGAACTCTATATATATTCAAAATTTGAAGCCTTATGTCTGCTAGAAGTGCCTATTACTTTTGATATCGGTTTGAGTCAGGTCAGTGAGTGACAAAATTTCAGAAACTTACAAGTTGGTCATTCTTAAACTACTGGTTCCAATTGTCTGAAATGTTTAAATACCACCCCATTTATACAATGCCTGATTAGTTGCTGAAAATTCAGGCTTCTAGTTTCATCCATAAACGAAATTATAGGATCGAAAAAATGGCCTGAATTGCTTCGAGAAAGTTTATGGTACGCCGTGCCGCTTTTTCGCTTGATTGGTTGGGCCACTGCCGTGCCCCTATAATAGCTTAAAATTGTGCATAATGATAACAAAAAAATTCGTGACTTCTAGTTTAATTGCGTTTTATGAGAACATTTCCATAGTAAAGTTTATTTTATTTAGGACTATCAAAAAGTAGAGATATCAAAGGACAAAAAACCCACCGATTTTTTTAAAAAAGCTTATATTTTACGCGTGAATTTCGATTTGAAAAGTAGGTGCTTTTGATATTAAGTGAATACAGGTGAAAAATAATATTTCAATTCCAAAAAATTAGAGTTTTTGGTACATACAAAGACAAGTTTTCACCAAATTTGGTAAGAAAAAAACTTTTTTTGTAAAAGATAAATAGAAAAAACCAAAAACTTAGTTTTTTGAATTTTCTACAAAAATTATGAGGTATGTGAAAAAAGTTGAAATACAAAAGTTGTAGATCTTTTTATTACCTACAACTTCGTCATTCAACTTTTTTCTATAGGACTTGTAGTTTCGCCGAAAATCGCGATAAACTGATTTTTACCCTTAAAAGCTCCCCCCCTCCCACTTCCCGACCACGAATGGAGTGGAATTTATTTTTTCTTCCATTTTTATCATATTCTCTTCCTTTTGGAATACGTTTCATTCTACTATAATTTATTTTTTATTCAAAAATTATCGACCCTGGTCTACTTATGTTTGGTTATTTTAGGCATGGAATTCGTTTTTTGATGTTTTAGTTGAATGGGCGTGATGAAAAGTACTACAGTATTAAAGGAGGTGGGGTAAAGTTTGGCATTTTCAAGGAATCTGAATTTCATTAATTTCTGTGTATTTTTGAAGGAATTACGAAAATTATGAATAATTCAAACTAACGAAGAGTATTTTTCATCAAACTTATTAAAAAAACCGGCCAAGTGCGAGTTGGACTCGCGCACGAAGGGTTCCGTACCAATCTATGAATTACAGTTTTTTAAACTAGAGGTGAAGACTAAAACTTCTTAGCACAATGTATGACGTCATCACTTTACAGCCGTTTTACAGAACAGTTTTCCAGACAGTGTGCACGTCACTGTTTGCGTCAAACTGAAAATTGAATCCTTCATGAACTGACGCGTGTAATAGAGTAGCTATTTACGGGAAATAGAGGGCGAGAAATATGTAAGACTATGTAGTATTAGATAGGACTCAAAGGGGCTTGTAGCTAAGTAATATCCGAACGGATCGATCGCCATCAAACGTAAAAGTTTTGCGAGAACTTAGACACACACCGATGTAATTATAAGAATTTCAATAAATAAAAAAATAGATCACAATGTTAAGCAACGCATTGTACATACGATGTGTTCGGGGATGTGTGACCATCTGATCATGACGAATTCCTTTGTATTTCGGAAGCCATGTTAGCAATTTACTGCGGAAATCAATATTCTGTCTATCTCTGGATTTGCTTACTAGTGATAGAATTTTGACATTAGCCCCATACAAGTAATGTCAAATTCCGATCTCTGGTAAGTGTAAGCAAATCCAGAGTTAGATAGGTTATTGGGAACGGCCGTTAGTGAGTTGTCATTTGAACATCTTTGGTGGTACGGTTAATCAGTAGCCAAAACGTCAGACAATCAGTCCTGCCAGGCGGTATCGGGTTGCCCGTGTAATCGGGTTGAGAAGGACAGATAGGTAGTCGCTCCATGTAAAACATTGGTACTCAGCTGCATTTGATAAGACTGGAAACCGAATAAAGTTGGGAAAAGTCTTACCAAATTCATCACAGCAACAAATCTTACTGTCATTTTAGTATTTTTTTGTTGTTTTTATTTTTAATTGTATGTATATCGATTCATATTGATTGAACTACGATCTATCAAACTTTTTGTAACAACCTAGTTTTTAGTGAATGATGTGACCGCCTATAACTGGAAGCGCACACTTGTGTTGTACCTGTATTTATGTTAATATGTATGTAATTGTGTAGCCTCTGTTGGCGATCCAAATAAATAAATAAATAAATAAATAAATAAATAAATTAAAACGTACATAATTACTCTTTTCTAAGAAAGTACCAAATTAGTGTCGTAATTTCACGACGGCTTCCGAGAAGACAGCGTTTGCGCAGAATATAATTATAATACATGGAAACAGTTGCTACTGCATTGGTCTAGTTGTCTGACGGCGTGAATGACAAATGTGCATTGTGCAGTTTGATTTTAATGTTCTGCATTTCTTAGAAGGTGAGATGTTGAGGTGTAAGTATCTGAGGGTTTGATATGGAGTTGAGAATATTTTCTGTGTCTTATTGGTTGGACCTATGGTTCGATCCTATTCTTAGATTGAGTTCCTACGTGTTAACACGCCTTAACACTGTTAAGGCGAAAAGTCGTATTAAGTAGTCATTGATCTATACATATACCTTATGCTTAAGGGTCTTTGTTTTTTGCATGAAAGCGATTAGTTAATTTCAGGACCGGTTTGATGAGCTAGGCGTGCAAAGTGGTATCTATGGTTCGCGGGCGAATCGGCTGGTGAAAGCTACTTTTACATAAAATTAAGAATTCTGTTTAGGATATTTCAGACAGCCTTATCCTGATACTATGTTCCTTACAAAATAAAGATAAATATCAATAGCAAAATAAATAAACTGTTTTATGTAACACTTCTATGATTTACCTTTGCTATAACGAGTAACTATGTAAATTTTAGGCTAGGGCATGCATAAAATATACCAGCGAAGGCCCAGTTTTCAACAATCTTCACTAAGGTGGTGCTTGCCTCATCTTTAAAAAAAAAATTGTCTGTCTACCTGCATGTTCTAACTGACTGTAATAATTATTACAGTCAGTTAGAACATGCAGGTAGACAGACAATTTTCAATTTCAAGTTCCGTCAATTATAATTGACGGAACTTTCACAGGCAGATAGTTCATGTTACAAGGACACAATTAGATGAGTTGTCACCCGCGGGGAACAAATAGTCGTCAGTATATTACGTAAGTAGAGTACAATCAGTGGGACGCAACCTGCGTCGATACTCTTGCGCCATCCCATCTTGCAAGTTCTGCGTGTTGTGCTGCTGCTGCCGCTGCGGCTGCGGAGAACCTCAAGCGGCGAAAATATAGTGGCCTTGTTGGCAACTATATTTTCGAACCGTTTGGGGTTGAAACCCTCGGGTCGTGGGGTCCGAATGCCCACACTATTTTCAAAGAACTATCTAGGCGGCTGGTTGACGCTACCCGTGACCAAAAGGCTGGCTATTACCTAGGTCAAAGATTAAGCATTGCCATCCAGCGTGGCAATGCTGCCAGCCTTTTGGGCACGCTCCCAGTAGACAGCGATGGGGAGGAATTTTTTGACGCTTTTTAGTTCTTAGTTTAAGTTTTTTTTTTTGTAATAGTGTAAGTATGTTGTAAATATATGTAAATATAATCGGCTTTTTAATATGTATGCAAGCATCGATGTATATGTACTACGTACATGCAAGTAGAGTACAATCATATTATTCTTTGTCGCACAGAAATCTAAACTGTAAAGAAGTCATTAGTATTTACGAATGACAAGTACTCAATGTGTCTTTATGATCTTTTTACTTTAACTTAACTTTTAGATTTTGACTTTCAAGGCTAGGTTGCTCGATTTAACTTAACAAAAACTTCGCGAAACTGAAACAAAGTGAATTCTCACCTTATCTTTTCAAGCTTATATAAAGCAATCCTTCTGTCTTACCTCTACATTATCTTAACTAGACGACCAGACAGACCGGAGGCAGGTGGCCTATTGTCTACTATGCCCTAATATCTGATGAACAGGTGGCATAGACCACCTATTTCCAACGACAACACCCAAATATAAGCATTCATTGCTGGTTTTATACCAGCGTTTTTAGCATACGCAAGTTCGAACACAGCAATGGATTCGAAACAAATGAATTTATTAGTGATTTTGATTTGTTTTTAGTACTTGTCAAAGCGCTAACGGTTGCCACAGAGGGTTATAATTCAAAGAGATAATTTATGACACTGACAAAATCACTGAGGTAGGTCTTAGTATATTTATAAGCTGTTACATGTGCTTTTAATCTCTGTAATTGATAAGTCAGGTGGCAAATGTTAACTGACTGTATCACTTATTATAAATAGCGTTATATTTTGTAGTGCCTCTTTGATTTATGTTTATTGGTATTTTGATTTATGAATTTTGTGACTCAGATCTGCTGTATATTTGGATATTACCTGAGAAATATTTGTTAGTAAAAAGTTAGTAGTTACTACAGCTCGTATTAAGCTGTAGTACAGACAACAGCAGGTCAACGTATACGAATCTGTCAAATTTTACCAATCAAATATTAACCTACCGCCATTGCAATAAGGTTGAAAATCTATTGCAGAAATTTGACAGATTGTGGTAACTTGATGTGCTGTCGTCATATTTCATAGTATAGATGATACGAAGATATCATGTATTACATACCCATTTTTGTTAATGAGCAACGATGATCATTAAAAACACCTTAGAAATTGGTTCTTTGATATTTTTCAAGCAAATGAAGCATACGTATATGAGAAGTGAGTTGGTAAATCGTTCCTCTGTCTTTATCACAATGGCGCAGCATGTCTTCTTCTTCCTGCCGTCGACATAAGTCATATGTCCATTCATTTTTTCTTTGGTCTTGTTCTACTATATCCTCGTTGGTCTCTAGGTCTGCCTCGTTGGTCTAGTGGTCGCATAGCCAACTGCTGTGCACGAGGTCTCGGGTTCGATTCCTGGAGCGGGCCGAAATCGCTTTGTGGGTTTTAGAAACTTTCACAAAGCAGCCCGGAGTTGGAAGTTGGTGATTGATACCCCCGTGTATCGGAGAGCACGTTAATGTCGGTCCTGCGCCTGATCTCTCTCCGGTTGTGTCGGATTGCCCTTCCATCCGGAAATAAAAGTGAGGGAATAGGGAGTGCGCCTGTGTCTGCGCAAATGCTTGTGCACTATAATATGTCCTGTNTCTGCCTCGTTGGTCTAGTGGTCGCATAGCCAACTGCTGTGCACGAGGTCTCGGGTTCGATTCCTGGAGCGGGCCGAAATCGCTTTGTGGGTTTTAGAAACTTTCACAAAGCAGCCCGGAGTTGGAAGTTGGTGATTGATACCCCCGTGTATCGGAGAGCACGTTAATGTCGGTCCTGCGCCTGATCTCTCTCCGGTTGTGTCGGATTGCCCTTCCATCCGGAAATAAAAGTGAGGGAATAGGGAGTGCGCCTGTGTCTGCGCAAATGCTTGTGCACTATAATATGTCCTGTGCAACTGGCTGATCTCCTTATATGAGAACAGCCGCCGTGGCCGACAATCGGCTAGGACGCCATCATCTTCTATATCCATCCAAATTCATGCTGAACACCTTTCCTAATATACTGATAAAAAACACTCACGAAAGGTCATTACACTTCTTTTCAAGCGATTAAATTCTCAACACAGAGATACAACCATATTTACGCAAAACAAAAAAGATTACGAAAGGAAGAAGTTGCCGACATTTTTTATTTGTTATTTTCCTGTAAGACATTATATTTATGATAGTTTATGACGGGTCGTTTATTGTCATAAGCATTTTAGATTCGCTATCCCTAAATATGGCTATAAAGATTTAGGCGGGAAATATTATAGGTTCATTGACCTCGCAAAATGGGCATTGAAATATGTTTTTTTACGTATTGTCGTAATTAAACAGTAGATGTTTCGATTTTCTCAATATATTGGCAGCATTTTAATAAAAGTAATAAAAGAGACGCTTTTGAATATTGAAGGAGGTAAGTACACCGTGTCTCATGCCTTTGTTTGATGATTGAATAAATATATCAATAGATAAATATGAGATATCCAGCGTTAGTATTTAAGGGTATTATTTCCATTTCAGGTAATTATAGTTGCTACGGGATTGAAAGAGTTACCACGGCCCAGGCACACAAAGGGCTCCCGAAGGAACACGGTGGGTTATAGTCAGTAAAAGTCTGACACTCCCTAACGCTATCAACCACAGCGGGAGGGGTCATCTGATGATTTCCCATCGATAAAAAAGATAATTAAAGTTATCTCTGTATAGGCACTCCCACACAATTTTTAGTTTTCCTATTCCGTGGTCAAAATGCCAGTGCACAATACTGCACATACTATGCATAACCAATGCTAGTCATAGACAATGCATAAAACATACGTTTTGACATTTGACAAACCACGCAGATTGCGTGGGATGATAAAAAAATAAATTTCTTTGTTTTTCATTCATATTGACCTTTAATAGTCATTCATTATTTGAGTCGACTCATAAAGAATGAATTCTGAACGGTTGTAAAGTATAGATAAAATTGAAATAATTCTCTAATCATAGATAGCGTAATGTCTGCGTTTGCGTTAGAAGCTACCATTAATTTTATACTATCGTATTTTTTCATAATTAATGGTTTTTCTGACGCAGTAATTTCAGGTATAGTTTAGGGTTAACTAAAATGTATGAATATTACAATAATAAAATGTTAAGAATTGGTTCTTTACATTTTATTATGCAAGTTTAGAAAAATCGGATCGATAATCGTTTTTATCATCTTGATAACGGCCAGTTTCATAGGTCCCCGACAAAATAGATAGATAGCTATCTGACAGATATCTATAACTTTATCTAGAACCTGTGAAACTGGCGGTAACTATTTTATTCTAGTTAATACAACTTGAACTCAATAAACAAACCGAAAATAAACTGAAGCAGCTCAACAATCTAACAAATGTAATCATCAGAAACGACATTTTGGTAGACCATTCAATGTTTTTAAACGAACGGACAATATCTATAAAAGATTTGTATATTATTATTCACAAAATTCATGTAAAAGTTTGTCATCCTTATTTTAGTGCTTGAGTTTCAAGAAAAAAATATGAAAATAGTTGATAGCCAATTAGATTTATAACACTATTTTGAAAGTTTTCATAACTCTATTTAAGGTTTGACATTTTTTATGGGCCTGAAATGTTTTTTTTTAATCTTCATGGATTTATTTACTTTTGTTGAACATATCTCTATAATTTATTTTTTCTATCGGTTTTAATTAAAACTAAGTAGTTTATAGAAAATAATAAATTAGAGAGTACTAATTTTTTCAGAAGTTACGTTAGCAGGTCGGTATCATTATTGAAGATGAATCTGCAAAAAGTTTCTGAAAATGTATTTGAAAAATTCATTATAATCTCTATTTATTTATAACTAGCCGTTTTCCCGCGGTTTCACTCGCATCCCGTGGGAATTACTGCCCGTACTCGGATAAAATATAGCCTATGTCACTCTTGGATAATGTAGGTTTCGAATGGTGAAAGAATTTTTAAAATCGGTCCAGTAGTTTTTGAGCCTATTCATTACAACCAAACAAACAAACAAAGTTTTCCTCTTTATAATATAAGCATAGGAAAAGGTTAATAAAGCCATTCCAACTCTATATAATCTATATCTAATCAACGGGGCAGAACTGGGTAAAAATGGTGTTACTATTGACATAAACTTAACTGTGATGTCGTAGCTTACAGTTCATGACTACGCATAAATGCATTTGTAAGTAACTTCTCGTGTTATGAAACTGTGTTTACAAACGTAAATATTAGGAACTCGATACGAATGTTCATCTGCCTAGCCTTATCTATGTTGGGGATCGTTTCCAGTCTAAGTTAGTGTTTTACATGGAGCGACTGTCTATCTGACCTCTTCAATCAAATTATCTTTGCAACAAAATATCTCTTGTTTAATGGTTTTCAGAATATCTGGCTCTGCAAAAGTAAAAATAAGAGCTGGGACTAAGGGTCAATTCACACCGAGACGCGACGCGACGCGACGCGGCTTTGATGTAGCGCGACGCCGCGCGGCGCCGCGCGGTGCAGCGCGGAGACGCATCTTAAAAACAAAGCAAATCGCGAGATGCAGCACCGATCTTGTACGCCGCGCGTCACCGCTGCGTCAAGATGCGTCGCGCTGCGCGGCGCCGCGCGGCGCAGCGCGGCGTCTCGAGGTGCAGCGCGACGTATCTGAATTCTGACAATTAAATGTGTATCGTTTCGTGTAGTGAATAAAGTATATTTTGAGTCGCTCTATGTAAAATCTGCGTGCAGCGTCGCGTCGCGTCGCGTCTCGGTGTGAATTGACGCTTAGTTGTAATAATGGCGTCCAAAGCCGATTGTCAGAAACGGTGGCTGTTCTCATATAAGGAGATCAGCCAGCTACGCAGGACATATTATAGTGCACAAGCATTTGCGCAGACACAGGTGCACTCTTTACTCCCTCACTCTCAAAGCCCGATGGGACGGAAAATTCGACACGATGAAGTATACCAATATACAAATGATGTAATTGGTATTCAGGTGCATCCAGTTAAAGAACAGACAAAACCGCAGAAAACAGCTTGCGCAGTTTATATTTAGCTTACGCACATGAACAAAAAGNCACGGCGGCTGTTCTCATATAAGGAGATCAGCCAGCTACGCAGGACATATTATAGTGCACAAGCATTTGCGCAGACACAGGTGCACTTCTTACTCCCTCACTCTCAAAGCCCGATGGGACGGAAAATTCGACACGATGAAGTATACCAATATACAAATGATGTAATTGGTATTCAGGTGCATCCAGTTAAAGAACAGACAAAACCGCAGAAAACAGCTTGCGCAGTTTATATTTAGCTTACGCACATGAACAAAAAGTCTCAATTGGGTCGTACATCGTAACGTCTCAGAGCATATAACCAACAGGAGCCACCACAGATATGGATACTAAGCCTGTGTGAGCCGCCATGAGTACAAATCTTTATGCGAAAATGTTTGCGGCAAGCTACGCGACAAAAAGTGATAGCTAACTTATAGATTCGATCACATTACAAATCAAAACATTAAAATTTAACAATTAGACGCACACGTCTCTACTAATATTATAAAGCTGAAGAGTTTGATTGTTTGAACGCGCTAATCTCAGGAACTACTTAGATAGCCCATTTATTGAGAGCCTGCCTCAATAAATGGGCCATCTAACACTGAAATATTTTTTCAAATCGGACCAGTAGTTCCTGAGATTAGCGCGTTCAAACAAACAAACTCTTCAGCTTTTTATAGGCACCCGGAAAAAAAATATTTTCCGGGTGCGCCGAGTAGTTCCCACGGGACGCGGGTGAAACCGCTGGCAGTAGCTCGTTACGTAGCGTAACTAAAAAAAGACAGTCATGTTTCTCAATGTTCTGTCCTGAAGACGCGGCAATGGCGTCTCCGGCTGGTTATATGGTCTAAGCATAACATGAAAATTCTTGGCAACAAATCGTATTGCGGTAGGTTGAAAGATACGCTTTTAATCGCTGCGTTTTATTGAGAAACTGATATTAAACTCTTTGTAAAAACAGTTTATACAGAGTTAGCGCCAGTTGATCAACGACCATCCTTTATTTAGGTTTGCATTTGTGCCTTTAATAACTCAAATAATTCTATACTCGCATGCTTCTAGAAGATGGTTTCATCAAGTTTTCTGTATTAAATACTTATTGAATCTAAACATTGTATTCTCTAATTTACAAACTTGGCCTAATAGCGCTTTTACACTCGGCTCCATACATTTTTGTTTTTGCATTTGTGAAATCGCTTTGGGATAAGCTACTAGTGGGGGTAAAACATACGTTGTTCGTATGTTTTAACCAGCTTTCATCTTTCAGCAAACCAAATACACATCGGTTCATCCGTTTAAAAGCTACGGTGCTACAGACAAACACACATACATGCATCGAGGAAAAAAAGCAATACTGCACATGCACGAGACTAACTTCAGAGAAGAACAGTTATTTGCTGAAAACTATGCGCCAATATTCTGGAGAATTACCATCAGTTTATAGGTCAACTATGTAGGTCAACATGGCATTATAATTGTGAACAATTAAACAATAATATCGCACGTCATGTGTAATGCAATTTGTAAACACATACGTGACGCCTGTCAGGTTCCATTTAATTAATTTATTGCTAATTGACATCGAAAGTGTTTGTGTCGTAATGGATTTTGTGTCTTAGGCTGCAGATGTTAAAGTGTATTTTTAACGAAGGGTTATGACATAAACAGAGACATAAGACATAAGCAGGAACTATGTCTAATTTATAAAACCTTAGCAAAGTAAACAATAAATAAATCTGTTGAGCAGTTTTTTTTACCAATGAAAGTATAACAACCAACAAACTTTGATTCTCCTTCATAATCGAATTATCATTTCGTATTTCATAATATAATTTCGTGGGTTTGAACTTAAATATTGGCAGCCATATTCTCCGAATCTTTTTATTTTTAAATCATTTTTATCAATACAATCCATCATTCAATCTTATTTAAAACAAATAAAATAATCGATAAATGATAAAACGTGCCAGATAAACTTTATTTGTTACTGTTTTATAGAAAAAAAGTAAAATAAGGTTTATATCAAATTGATTTAGGATAGCAACATCGTAAATGTGAAGTAAATAAAACATTACTGGCCGATAAAGAAAGCAACATAAAAAAGGGCGGCAAAACAACTGTCAAACTGTATTTACTGCTTTCAGTGTTCCGAATTCAAACTTTGATCAGCAGATTTATTGGGATAAAAGGCGATTTTATCTTTTTAGATAACTTTTTATTTTATGTAAAAAATACGTTTGCATTGTTCTTATTCAAATCGGTCAAAGTGATCTATTTATTCAGTCTTGAGATGATAAAAGTTGTTTGACATATCAACCAGTAGATTTTTTATAGTTATACGGTAAAATTCAAAGGTTCTAGATAAGATTATAGATATCTGACGGATAATGTCATAGAAATGTAGTCAAAATTAAAAACATTCCTTTGGCATTACGTCAGTCAACTATCTTGAACTTTATCAGGCGCTTCTGAAACTGAGGGCTAAAGTTTAGGGTTAGCATTCAAAACTTTTACTGCGGAAATCAATATTCTGTCTATCTCTGGATTTGCATATTAGTGATAGAATTTTGACATTAGCCCCATACAAGTAATGTCAAATTCCTATCTCTGGTAAGCAAATCCAGAGTTAGATAGGTTATTGGGAACGGCCGTTAATCCGATTAGCTCAGAATGCGAGTAAAACCAGAGAAAACAACTAGTGTAATATTGAACAATTTGATTGACGTTTTGCAGTTTGTAGAGCTCGCTTTAATTTTAGATGTACGCAAAGATTTATCGTTGTCTTAAAATATAATGATTGATAGACGAAATATTTACAGATGGAATAACAAGCAGACTAGGCACGTGAATGTATAAACTAACAATGAATACCTACTTTCTTCTTATGTGTTAGTACAAAGCGGATTTTAAGAAATTAAAAATTATGTAGGTACCTATGTAAATTATCGAAATTCTTGCGACATTGTATTTTGATCTTCTGTCAGATTGAGAATTTTATTCAGATTGCTGTTGCACTGTTGCATTATTAAAATTAGATTTTTTAATAAAGATTTAGCTGAATTATGGACACTAGCTTCCGCAAGCGGTTTCAATCGGGCCCCGTGAGAACTACTACAAGCACGGGTTATCGTTGAAATCATTTTTCAAATTGATCCCCTGAGATTTGCGCGTTTAAGCAAACAAACAAACTCTTCAGCTTCATAATATTAGTACAGACGACAGCACATCAAGTTACCACAATCTGTCAAATTTCTGCAATCGACTTTCAACCTTATCACAATGGGGGTAGGTTAATGTTTGATTGGTAAAATTTGACAGATTCGTATACGTTGACCTGCTGTTGTCTGTACCTAATCATTTATGGAATAACGATTATTAAAAAAAAATATAAAAAGAAAATACACCTAATAATCTACAACAAATTCTCCTTCTGTCATGTGCACAGCAGTGGCACATTAAAAATGATTTACATGCATATGAACCTATCCTAGTTATTGGCATACATTCGGCTTCCGTTCATGTCAGTTGCGTTTTATGCGTTCAGTAACGTTAGCAAGAGTTTTTATATTAGCGGCCATGTTGTGGCTTGTGGAAAGTGACGTGGTTTATGAATAAAATATGCTTTGAAGTATGTTGGTAAATGTTATTAGGATTATGTGTAGTTAGATTATTTTATGGTTTCTGATTTTTTGTTGAATATTTTCTCCATTTTATCTTTACAGTGTCCTATTATTAACAATTTTCGTTTAACTTCGCGTATATATTTGTCTGTTGTATTTTTACTGACTAAACCGACCTGTGGAGGCACTTTGTAAGCAATTTTTTTCAAAAAACTACGTAGACTTTGGCTAATTTCACTGACATCTCTTTGAGGCGCCAATGCATTTTTTTCTGACATCTTATAACCTCAACCAGTGTTTGCAGAAAAAGGATGACATCTAAGTTACGAATGTTTATTAACTTAATTAAGCTAAGTTAGCGTCGGCAATCGATCACACTTGTTTGTACACAACTGTGCTAATCTACGCATCAATCATGTTGCGATGAAAACATAAACAGACGTACAACTTTGTTCATTTGCGAGTCGTTGACATAAAGCGACTTTTTAATTTCTATGAATAGGTTTTTAACCTTTTTATGGTAAACTAGCTTCTGCCAGCGGCTTCGCCCGCTTCCCGAGGGAACTATTTTAGCCTATGTTGTTCCTCAGGGTCTATTCTATCTCTATACCAAATTTCATCAAAATCGGCTCACTGGTTTAGGCGTGAAAGCGTCAAAGAACAACAGACAAACAGACAGACAGAGTTACTTTCGCATTTATAATATTAGTAGGCACAAAGAAGCTATGATGAAATTGGCTTACATGAGATGGGAATGTGATGCGGAGGAATGATGTCGATTGAGGTGTTAAATGTCATCAATGTCAGATGGGCAAGCTTCTGCCGAGGCTGCGGGTTGTTCGAAAGTATTACCGCGGCCCTGGCACACAAAGGGCTTCCGAAGGTGGGTTTTAGTCTGTAAAAGTCTGTCACTCCTCCCTCACGCTGTCACCCACAGCGAGAGGAATCATCTGATGATTTACCATCGATAAAAAAAAAGTTGGGCAAGCTTGCGTCGGGTGTCGAGAGACGACTCTCGGCACCGTAGGCGCGGGTTTATGGGCG
Organism: Heliothis virescens; assembly: GCA_002382865.2. Lineage (NCBI taxonomy): Eukaryota > Metazoa > Arthropoda > Insecta > Lepidoptera > Noctuidae > Heliothis > Heliothis virescens. The sequence continues at coordinate 8,560,440 of NWSH02000081.1, read as the reverse complement.
GTGAGTTTCGGTTGGCTCATCGTCCTTTAGGCCGGTCTCGGCAGAGCACGTTGTTCCATACACTCCTCAAAGAGAGTCGTCAGTAGGATTTAGGCCTTAGGGCCAAAGACTGCCGGGTATGTTGGATTGTTCGAAAGAGTTACTGCGGCATTGGTACACAAAGGGCTGCAAGTCTGAAACTCCCTCACGCTGCACCCACAGCGGTAGGGATCATTTGATAATTTACCACCAAAAAAAAGATGGACTGTTATATCTACTGTAAAAGGGTTAACTTTTGAGTTATTGACGTGAATCTGATACAAACACGGAAATAAGAACAAAGCATTTAATTTAGATTCCAGTTTGATCCAGTTTCTTTTCTTTACCGACTTTTAGAAGGTAAACAGGTGCCAATTTTAATTTCCTATAATAGATAGAAAAAATATTTCCATAGACATGTTTGTAGATAATATTTTACTCTAATGATACAGTTATTGTGGCCAGTGTTATTCGGAGCAATGATCTGTGAATGAATGAACGAGATTTTTATTTCAAAGCTATTTTCGTGAACGGATTCCAACAATCGTTGCTCTTGAATTTAGAATGTCATGTTTTTTATTGTTCTTCATTTTTTAAAAGAACTAGTTTATTTGTGTATTTTTTGTTTGAAATATGGCGGTTTTAGAAATGTTTTGGGAGTGTACCTGCAAGTTCTGTTTTATTTGCAATAAATAACGGTACAAAAATATCTTGTTGCTAATTTATCTTGTCAATTTGTTTAAGAATTTTTAGTAGCAAAACGGCGTAAAGTAAATGTTTGTATTGCGAGATTGAATATATCGTTCTCTTGAAAACTTTTGTAAACCAACCACCATATCTATCTACATCTATTTTTTTCAAGCGTTTTACCTAAAAATCGTTAAAATTTCAAGATCTCCCATTTGTCTTTAAACATAGATAACTAACTAGTTTCTACCAGCGCATATACCCCGTCCCGATAGAACTATGTATGTACAGACGACAGCAGGTCAACGTATACGAATCTGTCAAATTTTACCAATCGAATATTAACCTGTACAGACAACAGCACGTCAAGTTACCACAATCTGTCAAATTTCTGCAATAGATTTTCAACCTTATCACAATGGAGGTAGGTTGATGTTCGATTGGTAAAGTTTGACAGATTCGTATACGTTGATCTGTTGTCGTCTGTACTTCCCACTCATGGAGAAAAAGTCTGTAGCCTATATGTTATTCTGCTACCTATACAAAGCTGTATTACTGACAAGTTTCATAAAAATCCATTCGGTAGATTTTGCTTCAAAGAGGAACGTTTTCCGCGTTTATATTAGTAGGATAATAAGGATCAACATCTCGAGGAAACCTGTACGATAAAGTCTGAAATCACCAACCTGCATTGAGCGCACGTGGTGAACGCTCAATCCTTCTCCGTGTGAGAGGAGGCCGCAGCCCAGGAGTGTTTTTTCATGCTGTACAGACGACAGCAGACCAACCTACCCGAATCTGTAAAATTTTATCAATCGAACATTAACCTTCCACTACTGTGATAAGGGTGAAAATATATTGAAGAAATTTGACAGTTTGAGGTAGGCTGATGTGACAAAAATTCCAGAAAGCGAATGAGGAAAAATCTGTTCTCTGTCATGACATTCCTGACTGACTAACATTACAATATTGGTACAGATCATATTCTGCAGTTTCTCAGTAGGTAACGTTCTTGACCTAATTCCAGTTTAATATGAATGAATGAGGAATTTTGCAATGACATCAATTTCTATGTAATTCAGTTTTTTGTATTATTGTACTTACCTTATGTATTTTTGTCACAGGAAAACGTTGAGGAAGGATTTAAATAAAGTATCTTTACTTATCTTTATATGACGCTTTGTGTTTTTATTTATTAATATTCTATCTATACTATATTAGTATTTCGTGTCCATCGTATGCGCGACGCACGACCGCCGGGAGTGGAGACCCTGTCCGAGGCCGGTGGGCCTCTTGGTCTCATGCCGTTCGGTGGCCGGTATTTTATTAGTATTTTATTTATTAGTTGAACAGAACATTTTGTTTCAATGCGCTAATCTCAGAAACTCCCGGACCGACTTGAAATATTCATTCAGTATTTATAGCCCATTTTTCAAGAAGGCCATAAATTACATACTGTGGTCCCAATACTAAGACTTATAGCGATCAATTATTTACACAGATCTATTTAATTGTCTCGATTCTCAAGCACAAAAAAAATTTAATAGCTCAAAATCTAAGCCCAAGACAAAGTCAAATTTTTCTAAGGCGCAAGTTCATCGACAAAATAGGTAAACGTCACGTTTTAAAACAACTGTTTATTCAGAATGTTAACCCTAAAGTTTCAAAGAGAACAATTGTTTTAAGAAAAACAGACATTCATGTTATCGGCGGACTTGGGCCAAAGTTCTCTAACTGTGGAATTCAATAATCCATCTATCTATGGATTTGCCTATCAGAGATAGAATTTTGACATTAGCCCCATACAAGTAATCTCAAATTCCTATCTCTAGTAAGCAAATCCAGAGATAGACAGAATATCGAATTCCGCAGTAAATCGCTGCTTGCGATGCCTAATGCAGAATTCAAGTGACATTGTAAACCATGTCATGTGTTTAAATAAAAACATACAATAGCGAATCGTTTTGTTCGCGAGCGAAAGTAAAACTGTACCTAACATACTAAATCCGAAAGTAAAAGGAATTAGAATACTTCTACACGTTTTAACGGTACTTATACAATGTGAGGCAAATCCTTTAATTCGGTCGACAAAAAGGTTTTAGTCAAAAGGCTCGAGTACAAGATACCGTTGCTTACGGTTTAAAAAATGGAATTAGAAAATGGCAGATGTATTTTTAAAACAGTCTTTTGTTTTGATTTGTTGGATATAACAACATTTCAGCCGAATCACCATTAATATTTCAACTCTGAGTGTAAATAATTGTCAGACATTAACAAAATATCACAGACAACATGTTTTTATTTCTGATCATAAATTATATCTCTCAGCCAATAATTAGCTCTCGCCCTACGTACGCGTCATAGACAATGTTGTATTCGAATCTCGAACGCGGCTTTCCCGCCCTCGACGCGTGATCCAAATGGAAACTCCGTGGGTGTGAAAATTCAGTAGGCCAGTTCTCGCGCTGCAAGCGTCAACTGCGGACGTGTCCACGTCGCTCGTACCAAAGTTTCCGCGCGAAAGTTTTCACGTAAATAAAAGTGACAAGATAATTTTACAATAGTGTCAAAACAGTGTTTGTTTTATTTAAATTTGTGTTAAAGTGCGCCTTCCGATTTATGACCGACATTGCGATTTATGTAAGTATTTTTTCTTTTATTTATTTTTGCTTCGAATAATAATTGATGCCGTCCAAATAGGTTATTGGAATAGATTCGTAATGAGTGGTTCTAGCGACAGTTTTATTCATTTCGATTGACATGATGAGAAATCTTCAAAGAGTTGTGATGTGACATATTTTTTTTGTAATTAAAAATTGCGTTAGTTTATGTTGTTTTATATCCGTTGGGATATCAAACGAATAAACGAAGAAGTAGAGATTAAAAACCCGATTTATTTTTCTTCAGGCAGTGTACGAGTAGGTATATATTTTCAAAGTAAGTCCGAAGCCAAACAAATTGATGAAATAAGTAGACTAGCATAAATTTATTAAAAAATAATTGATGTTATTTTACTTATTGTTATACTTACTTTCTAACAGAGAAGAATACGTTTTAAGAAAATCTTAACATCATTTTGAATGTCATTGTAAAGTTTTTTTACAGTCCAAAAATTTTGAAATAGTAACAAAAATATTAATTACGTTAACATGTCTTTTCTTAATAAAATAACACGAGTAGAAATGAGTACCTCTCTCTATGTAAGAAACCGCTTAGCACTTACTTCCCGCGCTGCCACTTATAACCACAGATTAGTAACATACTGAGCAAGTAGGTTAATTAAAAGAGTCCCTTTTCTTTTTAATTTCGCACACACGAATGAACTAATT
>NWSH02000081.1:8504107-8536524 GCA_002382865.2 Heliothis virescens | reverse complement strand
CACCAACACCAGTGCATTATCTACTTTAGTGTCATTCCATTACTGTGGGTTAGGGCGCGGACACTTGCAACTTATTTTAGCGTTCCCACAGACTGCAGACTAAATGGTCGGCTCAAAGTTTGTTCGATGGCTGGCAAAGTATATATTTTTTAAAGAAAATCGGTTTAATTTTTCGCAATTGGGTTTTGTGAGTTTTAGCCAATAAGAGTCGGACACCCACAGCGGGAGTCAACTGATGATTTTTGACCTCGAAATAAAAAGCCTTAATTTTATGATATTGACTGTTTTGAAGACATTGAATGTCAAAACTCTCCAGTTTTGACATTCAATGTTCCGCGAAAGAAAATTTTATGAGTGTTAGTTATTTTTGAGGTTATTCCTTTTTTGCTATGAATTATTATTACAATTTAAGTTAGGGAGTTACGGATAATAAATAAGTGGCACAACTGTGTAGAAGCCTTTACAAANTTTTGAAGACATTGAATGTCAAAACTCTCCAGTTTTGACATTCAATGTTCCGCGAAAGAAAATTTTATGAGTGTTAGTTATTTTTGAGGTTATTCCTTTTTTGCTATGAATTATTATTACAATTTAAGTTAGGGAGTTACGGATAATAAATAAGTGGCACAACTGTGTAGAAGCCTTTACAAAATTCTCAAATGTAGTGACGTACACAGATCCATAATCTATGGCTTTATCTTTATTTCTATTACCATCACTAGGTCAACAGGATTCAAATGTTTTGACCGACTATTCAGATAAGGGTCATGGTTATGACGTATGTTTATTTGTGTCATCTTTAGCGAAATGCTTGACATATTTGGATGGGCTTTATATGGTTATAGCGAAGGTTGTTTTAGTAAAGGATATTAAGTTTATCGAGATTTGGCAATCCGGTTTCATCTACTATTTTTGTGTGTTTAATTTGAAGCCATAAAAACTAAAATATGTGTATCTTATGGTTTTATGTGAGGTTACTATTGATGTCCTTGAGGGAGATATTTTTATATACTATAATTCGTGTGAAGGTATTTTTATTATATACATAAAGAATATTTAATCATAAAAGTATGTTCTTATCATATTGAATTAAGAGTAAAAAAAATGGAGTTAAATTTCTTCTTTATTGCCGTTGAGTCAAAACTCTGTGTTAAAATACTCATCATCATCATCATGTCATCTTATTAGCTTCTGCCATTGGTGTCACCTGCGTCCTAAATCTGGGGAACTAAATCGCGGACCCGGATAAAAATTAGCCCATAGCTTTCCTTGATAAATAGGCTGTATGCCTGAATTTTTTTAGAATACGTCTAATTGCAAACAAAAAACGAACTCATAGTGGCGGCGCTAGACCAAATGTGTACGACGGCAAAATAAAGTTTGCGAGGCCCCACTTTAATGGGGGCGGGGGGGCAGGGGTACCAATTAATAAAGCAAAGCAAAGTCTTGCAAAGGAAAAAATATGAATTCGCGAGCGCGAATTTTTTTTCCAGCTCGACAGTTTTAGGTCAAGTCACAAAAATATAATTTTGTAAATGAATCCTACCTACTAATATTGTAAAGCTGAAGTCGCTGTCATTATAAGCTACAGGCAATAAGTGATATGAATGCGCGAAAATTTTTATCAGTTCGAGGTTTAAACATGAAACAAAATAAATAGGTAATTGGTTTTTCTGCGAGGCGCGAGGCCGTCGGCGGTCGCCGACGATCATAAGATACAGCTTGGTGACAGAAGTTTTAAACTTTTGGGGACTGAACCCTAAAAATATGAGACTTAACATTAGAAAAAGATAAAGTACGTTTCGTTTTTACATCTTTTGTTTATATCTATCGTTAAACACGATGCTAAAGTGGTATGGGCAGTTCAGATTATGTCTGAAGATGACACTGGTAGCTCTTGAAAGCCTCGTAAAGTTGTATGTCTGATAAGCAATGATGATCGTCTGACAGACTTTTATGTTTCCACGATAATGGTTGAAACTGTGTATTTATGAGGTTTTTTAATAAGCTTTAAAATTAGATAGATATTTTAAATGTATAAGAAACGATGGATGGGTTTTGTGAAAGTTGATATAGCGAGAAAAAATGTTACTAGTGAGATGACGGCAGATAGAGTATTGAAGAAGAAAAAGTGCTGCGCTGACCCTAAATAAACTGAGATAAGGGTAGGAAAATGATGATGAAGCAGTGATAAATATAAGACCTTCTGTAGACTAATATCTTTTGATAATTTGATTGGGCTCATTATTAGCTGAACATGTAGAATATGCGTCACAAATTATATTTAAACAATACGTTGCTACTTCAACTGTCCGTAAAAACAAAAAATCTAATTGCATAATTTTAATATTCATTTTACTTACCTAACTCTTTAACTCAACCTAAAAATAACTTCAAAATAATCAAGTAACCTAAATCTAAAAGTAAGGTTTTAACTTGCAAAAAATGTAAACGTCAGAAGTTAGAAAGTTGCACATAAAGTATTTCGCGATTTAGTAGCGTTTGTTTACGAAACTGATGTAAATGTGGATAAGCTGAGCTGCAGGTTCAATGGACGGTATTCTGTACCAACTTGTAACTATGTCTGAATGGTTCGAGGACTGGGTAAGGGTGTGTGTGTAGTGGATAGGCGGAGAGGGAGCGATTAGCGTTTTTTTTGTTGGTTGGTAAGCTTTGTTCTATGTTAATATTTACAACACCTGTATTTACTCAATCAAAGCAATAAAGATGACTTTACTTTTACTCTACATTGTGTTTATTTATTTTTAAATCGTTTCCTTTATTTGACTCAATACGGTTTTGATTGGAATATTAGGTTTGGCTTAGACATTTCGATATAAGCGATTGCGTTATTATTACAAGTCAACAATCAACTTTACATCAAAACTTGAATAAAAATAGCCTTTTATATCTTGCAAAACCTTATCAGAAAAGAGTATTCAATTGATATTTTTATTACAAGAAAAAATCGCCATAGAAAACAATTATTCGACACAGAAAGCACTGCTCGCGCCCCGCTGTCGCTTCGCTTATCACCACAACCTACACCAAACTAACCCCTCACAAAAGCAATAGATCTAGTACTGATAAAATCGTGTTTCACATACCCATATACTGTAGAAGATCCCCAAGTTGGGGCCATTTATCATGCCTTAACATTACGCTAAGTGGTACAGCCTATTCGGCTATAATGTTACGAGGTATTGACTAATAAAACGTTCACGGGCGGATGCGACAAACTTGATAGTTTTACGAACTGTGATACTTTAGCTATACCTAAGGATTTTTTTTCCGTTAAAATGTTCTGAAGATTTGTTTTTTTTTGCGTTTATATTATGTACTATGAGAATTTTTGTCTCAATGTTTTTAGGGTTCTGTACCCAAAGGTAAAACGGGACCCTATTACTAAGACTTCGTTGTCTGTCTCCAGACTGTATTTCATTAACCGTGATAGCTAGAAAGCTGAAATTTCCACAAATGATGTATAAAAAAAATCTATTATTAATGGGGTCCCCATACAATAAACGTGTGAAACCGCAAATTATAACTTTGTTATTCATATATTTGTATGAACAACAAAGTTATTTTTTGCTGCCCTAAAAAGGTTTTTATTTTGGCTAGTTGTAGGTAATACATACGTTCATTTTTCATAGATAATGGTACGGAACCCTTCGTGCGCGAGTCCAACTCGCACTTCGCCGGTTTTTTGAAGATGTTATTGCTTAGTTTTTGTGTTGTTTATTTTAAAGTGATTTAGATGCCATATAAAGGTACATTTAGAGCAGTTCCGCAGATACCGTACCACGACTAGTCTAATGGCCAGATTCAGAGGTTTCAGATAAAGTTCTAGATAGCTATCTGGCAGATAATGCTACAGCAATGTTTTTAATTTTGATTATTTTTCTATTGCAGGATCTGTTCGATAGCTAGTTAATAGTTTATCTGAAACTAGACTTGAAAGTCATAATTACATTTAGAAAGACATTCACAAGACATCATTAGTTAAGGTCAGCCAAACTTGTATTTTTTAAATGTAATGGTAAACCCTCTGTAAATTAGCGCCCAAGATACAGGCTTTGTCTAGTTTGGGGCTAATGATAATTTAAAATTGTAATCTTTTGGAAAATAAATTCTTATTCTTAAAAAAGACACGGAGAGTATTTTTTTTTAAAAGGGAATATTTTTTGTATTAATATTCATTTATTTTATTTCGCAAATAAAAACCTTTTTAGGAAAATAAGAACAAACTATTTTTTGGGACAGACGCAGCTAAAAACAAAACGCGTGCTAACTTTTCCAGTATTCTATTTTTAAATTCGACTCAATAGCCTATAAATTCGAGGCTAGTATAAAAATAACTTTTTGCTTGCCTTTGTATTGCAAAATAAGTTTATTTAAAAAGAGTTCCAATACTTTGTAAAATAAAATGTTGAAGTTACTCTCAATGGGGCTTTGATGTGTCTCGATAGAATGATATTAAAGGAATTTTATTCAGATCTAGACTTTATTCGCTTTAGTGCAGAATACTGAATAGTTGTAAAGAACGAGTATTTTCTTTATTCAATAGCTGTTTGGTTAGACGATTTTGCTGTCGATATTCGGATTCACTAAAAATCTAGGTATAGGTGTGAAATATTAGCTTCCGCTAGCGATTTCACCGTGTCCCGTGGGAATCACTCCGCGCACTCGGATAAAAAAGTAGCCTATAGCCTTCCTCGATAAATGGGCTATCTAACACTGTAAGATTTTTTCAAATCGAACCAGTAGTTCCTGAGATTAGCACGTTCAAACAAAAAAAAACAAATTCTTCAGCTTTATATTATTAGTATAGACATAGATATTGTTTGGCAGTGCAAAAATACGCCAAAAAATTCTCACCTCATTTTTATAAATGTCGCTGAAAATCTTCGCTTACAGGACAGACAGACAGACTGACAGTACCTAAAACACCCGCCCTTCACCAGCTCACATATGTTTATAAAGTGTAAAAAATCTACGTGCCAAAGCTATTCAAAAATACTAAAAATTCATATTAATGATTTCCCAACCCATTAATTACAAACTTCAACAGAAAAGGAAAGTTTTTGGGATTCCGTACCCAAAGAGTAAAATGGGACCCAATATACTACGACTTCGCTGTCCGTACGTCTGTTCGTCTGACACCAGGCTGTATCTCAAAAACCGTGATAGACAGCAGAATTTTTCACAGATGATGTACAATATCATCTGTGAAAACTTCAATGTTGTCGCTATAACAGGAAATGTTGAAAACTATAATGATGATGGCGTCCTAGCCGATTATCGGCCACGGCGGCTGTTCCCATGTAAGGAGATCAGCAAGCTGCGTAGGACATATTATAGTGCACAAGCATTTGCGCAGACACAGGTGCACTCCCTATTCCCTCACTCTCATAACCCGATGGGACGGCAATCCGACACGACCGGTGAGAGATCAGGTGCAGGACCGACATTAACGTGCTCTCCGATGCACGGGTGTATCAATCACCAACTTCCAACTCCGGGCTGCTTTGTGAAAGTTTCTAAAACCCACAAAGCGATTCCGGCCCGCCCCGGGAATCGAATCCGAGACTATAATAAAATACGTATGTTAGTGGGCTCACATACAACAAAAGTCTTTTTTTATACATAATGGTACGGAACCCTAAGTGGCCCAGTTTTATAACATTTTGGCAACATTACCAAAAAAATATGAAGAACATAATTTAGAGATACCATTAATACTTCTACTAAGCCGATTTCAATACAGTGTCACATAAAAAACAATCGCTATACACACGGTAGGCCTCATTTTTGGCTAGATTAGCGATTCGGCGACATCAAAGTGCTGGCCGATCGCCAGTCTGAGACCAGTACAGTCGCGAACGATGGTTATCTATCACAGAAAAACAAAACGAACGATTAAAATACATATACTTTGGTATTATTTTTGATGTAGTGATTTTCTTTATTGGTATTAAAACACTTATTTTTTTATCTTATTTTTAATTTAAAATATACTTTTCTATACCTACATACTGTAGATTACTTTAAAATAACTAAAATATTAAAAAAAAATGATTATTTAACGCGTGTATGTACAGACGTCACCACATCAACGTACCTCAATCTGTCAAATTTTTTCAATAGATTTTCAACCTTATCACAATAGTGGAAGGTTAATATTTGATTGGTAAAATTTGACAGATTCGGGTAGGGTGACCTCAGTGACCAGTTGTCGTTCTGTACAAAAATTATGAGTCACAGTATTCCTTCACATCGCTGTCTTCAAGTAACGTGTGGTCTGACCGTTTTCTGGTGCAGTTGACAGATGCAGTCAGTCAGTAAAAATAAGTCAGTCGTCCCATGAAAACTGACAACTGTCAAGTGCACAAAAGATTCGGTAGCACTAAAAAAACATATGGTCGAATTGAGAACCAACCTCCTCCTTTTTGGGAAGTCGGTTAATAAATGTAAATGTGACTTTTAACAGGAAATAATCGTTCAGAAGTTTCTTCCCTATAAACTTGATAATGATCTTTTTGATCTCGCGAAATGAGTTTTTTTATTGTTGTTTTTTCTTTTGTGTGAACAGTTTTTTTTGCTGTTCGAAATTAGAACGGAACGTTTAAATTTTGTAATGAAATTCCTCGGTGTTAGTGGGTGGAAATTATTTTGTTAGCATATTTTTCCTTTTTGCATAGTCAGTTTATTTTAAGGCTGTCGGTGTATAAATTGTGTAGTAATAAATGATTTTATCTAGGAACTAGCTTCTGTCAGCGACTTCGCCCGCANGCAACTTTTTGGATTTCTTTTAAAACGAATAAATAATGTTCCGATAGTGGTGCACATTGCCATTAATCTATTAAGAAACAATGGGATAAGTTGATGGAGTCGTGATATATAAAATTACGAGCTTCTGCCAGCGGTTTCACCCGCTCCCGGATAAAAAGTAGTCTACAGCTTTCCTCAATAAATGGGCTTTCTAACACTGAAAGAATTTTTCAAATCGGAGCAGTAGTTCCTGAGATTAGCGCGTTCAAACAAACAAACTCTTCAGCTTTATAATATTAGTATAGATAACGTACAAATACCTGGAAAATATAATAACTACTATTTATATATTGTGATGATGTATTTGGATACATAAAAAAAGTTATTTTCTTCGAGTTTGAAAGGCTAAGGTGTATCACATGAATTTGGTACACAAACTCCGATATGGATATACTGGATGCATAGTTAGGTTTTGACTTTTGATTTTTGACTTTGACTAAAAATCAACATCCGAATTTAAAACCTTTATACCTGAAAGTCGGTTAAAAAGTTAAGAATCTTCTTCAAGGTATATCCAAAGTATTTTACATGTAAAAGTTCAAAGCTACCAACATCATTATGAAATTGCTTCGCAACAAAAAAAACACATATTTTTATCAAATGATCTCATAAGTATGTTATTTACCTCAATTTTCATCTATTGACAAGTTTATTTCCTTTCGTAAGATGTTCATTAGCACCCAAATATAATTGAGAATGTTTTTTTTTTAAGATCAAGGAAATATTCTTAGCCATCGTATATTTTTTTCAAAATAAACAATAATGCTGACAGCGTTTGGGTTATAAAGAAAACTATTTTATGGCTTTGCATAAGTACGTTGTATGCGATTTTTGACGTAAATGGCTTTTCTTATGTTTGTTATGACAGTTGTTACTGTAATAAATCTTTTTTTCTTGGTTTACAGAATTTCCATTTACTGACAATAGTTTTTGAAGTGGTTTACCACGTTTAATAAATGGTTTTATAAGGCTCTACTACTTAAATAACTGAGAAAACAGCAGATTTTGATGAAACGTATCTTAAAACCGCCTCTGAAAAGCAATTTTTTTGTCAACTAAAAAAACACATCCACATCGGTTTACTCCTTTAAGAGCTATGGTGTCACAAACCATACAGCTGTCAAACTTAAAATACCCCTCTTTTTGTATCGGGGATTAAAAAGTTCAGACTATAGCCACTAATTGGACCCAAATCAAAATGCCAGCTTATTACAGACTAAGACGACAAGGAAAACCCAATTACAACTTCAAAATGAAACTTTGTTTGCTACTATTATTAGTGAAAGTCAAAATATTGTGCCCTCATTACATCTGTAAACCATTATTTTTTATTTTATTTTAAGTATTATTTTAAAAGGTATATTGTCTATTTAGATGCTAAAGTTATACTCCGCTTGAAAGTCACATAATGACGTTAAAACGATTTAACTGATTGAGATGAAATTTGGCATAGATGTAGGCAGTACTTTGGAGGACATAGGCTACTTTTTATCAGGGTGTTAAGAGTGACCTTCTCAAGACACAGATAAAACCGTAGGCGGAAGCTAGTTGTTTATAAAAAAATAACGTTTCTATTCCTAAGTTAGCGAGAAAAACAAGACGAAAGCAGAAAGCTTATCTTGTTGATCCTACTTCGTAAGTTTTTTAAGATTGTTAAGAAAAATTGCTCTCAGCGCAGTTTGTAAGATCCTTCAACAAAGTTAGTGATTGTTATCAAAGCTGCGCTGTATACTTGATGAGATTAAATTCATTAATTTGTACGTTAGTGAGAGGTTTTTTGAAAACTGTGTTTAATTTACCTTTAAATAAATAGTGGTCAGTTTTTGAACTTTTCATGCATTAATTTTTGTGGTTTAAAATATTTTTACATTATTAGAAGAAAACGCACATTTTGGATTGGACGTCCCTAAGGTTAAATAATTCCTTGAGCATACATACATTTTAAGTTGTTTAATTGTTTAAATCTTTATTTATTAACTTTGTTTTTTTAAACTTAAGGCAGTTCTTGAAAGGTGGATCCAGTAGGTACCATCTCTTTTCAAGTCTTTGATAAATAGCGATATGTCCATGAAATAATTTCTTTCTCTATAATGATTACCACAGTATAAACTCTGTCACATTAATATTAAGAAATGATATATTTATTTGCAAGAATATAGGTAGCTTACATAAGTTCTTAAAAGAAAAAATAACTTATTTTTTACTGACAGAGCACTTTTGCAGCTATCTGTACGTCACAGTCCATTAAAAATACCGCAAATATTAAACGTGATTTGAATTTGTGTGTTGTCTAGACTGTAGACGATTGTTCGCGATTGTACCTCCTTTCCATCGCAGTTACATTTCTGATCATGATTATACCCATACAGTTTTATGGGAGTTGCAGCTATGAACATCTATGTGACTGTAAATCTATTTCTGTGTCTAATATTTTCACTGCAAGGCTGGATTGTGATCGCTGAATTTTGGTATATTGATATTGTAAAGGAATAAGAAGGAATGAAGAAAGAAAGATAGACCAATAGAGTTAATATTACTATTGTAATATGACAATAACCAAGTAAACTGCTATTAAAAAAAAGCTTAGTTAATGCAGCCTTTTTGCGATTAGAATAACGTACGTAAGACACAGACAGTGTCTAAGATGGATGCCACGATGGTGTGTGGGCAAGATAAATATTAATATACTAGCTTCTGCCAACGGTTTCACCCACTTTCCCGTAGAAACTACTGCACGAACCCGGATAAAAAGTATAGCCTATAGCCTTCCTCGATAAATGGGCTATCTAACACTGAAATAATTTTTCAAATCGGACCAGTAGTTCAGTAGATTCCTGTTCAAACAAACAAACTTCAGCTTTACCTATAATATTAGTATAGATTACACAAAAAGTTTATGAATGTTAAATTGAAAGAAATTTCGAAGTTAAGGCATGAAAAAGTACTTTGAGGTAAAATAAGCGCGAGTGATGAGGTAAAATACTTAAATTAAAAAACATTTTATATAAAAATTTCTCCGTATTAAATCTGATAAAGTTGTGGGTGACTATACCTCCTTAATAAGGTTGTATGTATAAGTTTCTGTTAGACGTTGTTGGTATAGCAGCTGGTTGTTTGCTGTTGTCATTGTAATCAGAGATATCGGGGTAACACGGGTTTGTGGAATTTCATATTTACTTACATCGTTGATAGAGGAATATGTTACGGGTATTGTTTTACATGGAGCGACTGCCTGTCTAACCTCCACAACCCAGTTACCCGGGCAACCTGATACCCTTTGGTAAGACTGGTTGTCAGACTTTCTGGCTTCTGACTACCCTTTTTAGAAGACTGCATGATGGCAAATGACAGCCAGACCATCAGTTTATCGTGCCTTCCGAAACACGGAAGAACTTGTTATGACAAGATGGTCACCCATCCACGGACCAACCGCGCCAAGCGTTGCTTAACTTTATGCATTTAAACACTGGTACTCAGCTGCATCCAGTATACTGGAAGTCGACTCCAACAAGGTTGGGAAAAGCCTAGACAGATGCCTAAAAATTCTCGCATTATTTTGTTCTTTTCAAAATTTTACAACTTACATTACAATACTAGTTTTCAGCTCGTTTCCGCTTGTCAACTACACGTCTGTCTGTCACATACATGGAGTAGAGCTGTTACATTTCGTACTAGGTTAAAATTATGAATTTTATATTGTCTAAAATGAAGCGTAGGTTATTTGACGTCAAACGTAAACTGAAAATGTATTTGTATCACTGTCAAAAATTATATTCGAAAAAAGTATTTTGAATATAGACTTGTCTATGTCAAGACAATGAGGGTTTTCTAAAATGGTCTTCACCAGATGGCAGCACTGTAGCGTCAGGTCCAAACACAAATCAAAACTTGTATTTTTCGATCGTTTTTTGATGTAAATACATTCTTAGAATGTTTGAAAAATAATATATTTTCCTTTACTTTAATTTTATAGTAGTTAGACTAATCAAATTGCGGTAATAACCTTTCAAAAAACTTTTCCTTGTAGCAATGACTATTGTACCTCTTTTTTTAGCTGAATCTTCAGTTTGGCCTTAATTAACCTTAATAAATCAATAACACTACTAAATGCGTAAAATTTCACGAAAAAATCATTCGATCAGTTGGAATCTGTACTATCTGACAGCTATTTGGACCTGACGCACATGAAGCGCTCTCTGGTGGCAAAAAAAGTTTTGAAAACCCTCCTGTACAAGAGCTGTCAAAATGTCAAACATATTCTTTGAATAAAAGTTGTCGACGAAAATCAGGCCTAAGAAATGTTATTTAATTTGTAATATTGACAGCCGTTTTCATTTTTCCATAATTTTATCATATTCTGTATTTTTCTAAGCACTTAAAAAGTAGTGTAGGGGATGATTGGTGGAATTCAACCATTAAATTGTATTTGTAAAGCCGTAAAACTCATTGAGAGTTTCCTATTGCTAAATTACCTACAAATCAGTTTTTAAGTTTTTATTAATTAGCAAACATATGACTAGTCCAATCCAAAAAAGGGTGTATTTGTCATAATATGTTTACTGATTAATTTAAAAAACGCAAGCAAAACCGCATATTAAAACTAACCAAGAATAACCGTCCAGCGCCTCAGAATTTCGCATTTAAAATTACATTTCACGTATACACATAAGGGCTTTAATTAGATTCCAGGTTCTTAGGCAGAACCAACGAGAATTTCTTGAAATACTCCTACTCACATAATAATTTTATCCTCTTAGTAACCCGTGTTGGTTTTACCATCAAAGTAAATCATATTTCCATATTCCTACTCATTTTCTAACCCAGTTTAGTGATGTCCAACCTTTGAGATGCTATTTATATGCGTCTATGTCCAATTAATTTACATATTATGTAGATAATTTTTATGTTACGGCTTATTCATTCAAAGTTCAGTTTCAGTTTAAAGTTTTTGGTATACATTTTTTTGATAGTAATTTGATTATCATGGGATAAAAATAAATAAATAAATAATTTATTCAAAGTAGGCTGAAAAACAGCACTTTTTGAAGGTAAATCTTAACAAAATACAGCCCCCAAAACGCCCGCCCTTCACCACTTCCTATGTGTTTGGTTTATTTATTCCATTGTACTTATATGTTGTTATGTTGCCGTTACTAAAAAAAGAAATTCAAGCTCTACAAGGAACATAATCTAGCGTATTTTTTCCAAGTAACTGTATAATTACGCACGTAATTATTATCTGATAGATTATACGCCTAAAAAATGCCAAATGAAAAATAAGCTTTGTCATATACCTAAGTGTCAAATCCCAGTTTATTTTTGTGCTGTCCACCGTCACTTGATAATCGAGATCGGGCAAAAAAAAACATTTGGCAAAGCCTACAAATTCCGAAAAGAGCACTGTCAAATTCAAGATTATTTTATTTCTGTTTTGTCACCTGTCATTTTTTCTAATCATCGTGTCAGTTATACAAATGTTCGCCAAGTTTTGAGATCGTTTTAAAAGATCAATTTGTGCGCGTCCATTTTTTTGCCAAAACATCAATCAGACTGTCCACGCTCCATAAAGTTGGATTCGATGTCGTTCCGTGTCTATGGAGTTTTAGAATTTATAGACATTCTTTTGTTATGAATTGCCAGCGTTGTTTTAGAATAGAACGTGTCAATGTTACTGGTTTTTTTAGTAGTATGAGTACTCTTTTGAAATATGTGTTTTTTTTTAAATGGGTGTTGAAAACTTTTGGCAGTGTGTGTAGATGTTTGATAGTTGTTTTATTTTAAACTAGCCGTTTTCCCGCGGTTTCACTCGCATCCCGTGGAAATTACTGCCCGTACCCGGATAAAATATAGCCTATGTCACTCGTGGATAGTGTAGCTTTCGAATGGTGAAAGAATTTTTAAAATCGGTCCAGTAGTTTTTGAGCCTATTCATTACAACCAAACAAACAAACAAAGTTTTCCTCTTTATAATATTAGTATAGAAGTATAGATAACCTATCTATCCGTAAAATTTTGACATTATCTCTCAAAACTACGGATAGACAGGTAATGGAAATCGGCCATAAGAAATCACTTGGGCAATTAGCTATTGATGTATCTTGCGTTGTTACGGTGCGTTCACAAAAATTCATCCTTTCAACTTTCGTAGCCAGTAACCGATACTGCCGACTACTACGTTATGCAGTTCACACAAAATCAAAGCAAAAATCCCTGAAATTGCCGTTTCATCTAGATTTAGAGCTAATCATTCACGCACTAGATTTAGCACGATTTATACGGTTCTTCCTAGAACTAGCTCAGATAATTTCGCTTGGAAACTGGCGTGGAAATAAATCTTGTAGCTTCATTGTAAAATGTTGGAGAAATAAATGCTATTGGTGATTTTGAATTATCTTTTGTTTTGTAATGTTTGTTTTGTGATTCTTTATGATTTAATTAGGCACTTAAAATAAATATTTTGTATTATTGTTATAAAAAGGTAACATTGTGAGGTTGCAGGAGGTAAAATGGGTTATGCGCATTTGGTACACTTCGCAATTGGTACACCATGCTCAAATGGTACATTTCGCAATTGGTACACTTCTCAAATGGTACATTTCGCAAATGGTACACTTCTCAAATTGTACATTTCGCAAAAGGAGCACTTTTTAAGATGAGTGGAGGTTAGGAAAAATTGACTAAAAATGCAAAAAAATCTTTGGTTTTGTGTAGGTAATTTTCTTAAAATACAACCAACAATACAATTTTAACTAAACTACATAATCATGATAACTTTTTAACAGACAATATAAGAAACTAGTAGGTAAATTGGTAGCCGGAAATCTAGCGGTGGAACATTTTATGAAAAAGATCACGTTTCTCCAATTATTCCACTAACTGAATTTATAGCTATTAACTTAATAAATAAATAGTAACAATTACTAAGTCTTGTAATAAACAAAGGTTTATCTATATTATTTATAACCTGTTTTTGAGAATCAGGTTCTGATATTAATTGAAATTATATTGAGATGAAGATATATTGTTATTAATTGAAAAAAAGTTTTTTTCAATTAATAACAATAACTATCGTACAGCTTATAATACTATAAAGGTCATTGATATAATATGATATTATAGCATGTTTTTATCATGAAATCTTTATGCTGTAAATCTATTTTTTTTACATAATTATACTTTAACTATTTTCGAGTGACTTTTTCTTTATTAAAAAAAAGAATGTTATAGCAATTATTTAAAGTTTAATTAAAAAAAATATTTTGTCCACCCAATCCAAAGATTTTCTCATTTTTAGTCAATTCCTTCCAAATCTCCACTCATCTTAAAAAGTGCTCCTTTTGCGAAATGTACAATTTGAGAAGTGTACCATTTGCGAAATGTACCATTTGAGAAGTGTACCAATTGCGAAATGTACCATTTGAGCATGGTGTACCAATTGCGAAGTGTACCAAATGCGCATAACCCGGTAAAATGTCACAACTGAACTGATATTTTTTTTAATATTTTTTTTTATCCTTGTATGGGAAGTACAGACAGCACATGAAGTTACCACAATTTTTCAAATTTCTGCAATAGATTTTCAACCTAATTAGTGAGAGGCTAATGTTCGTTTGTTAAAATTTCACTGATAGGGGCAGGTTGACCTGCTGTTGTCTGTCTGTAAGTAGTCCCTCAGTACTCAGAAAAATCCGCTCAAAACCGCTACTAAGTACCCAATAATTTCCAAAAACATTTTCACATATTAACCTCCACAAACTATAATACACTATAAATCAAAAAATCCGACCCAGCAAGTAAATAATCATTAAGTAAGTGAACAGAATATTGACACAGTCGGCAAACTGTTAACACTGGCTTGTTACGTTCTTGCTAAGTGCGTTACTGTGTCCGTTCTGCGATACACTGCGAGCCCTCGAAAAAGGGACAGCTTGTTACTTAATATTTTTGGTTATTATTTATTGTATGGTGATAGAGTTGTTTTGTTATACTTGCTTGTAATGGGAGTAAGAAAGTAACTTTGATAAAAAATGGGAGTGAGTTTTGATGACAAAAATAGAACGAGAGAGAATTAAAAATAATGTCATTATTGTTGATTTATTTCTTAAAGTCATAAGCACTCTTTAAAATTACATTCTAGACGTAAAAGCAATTTATTTTCACAGTCTGTTTTTATTCTGTTGTGGTTCACTGGTTTTTATGACAGTTCTAGATAAATCATTTGATAGCAACAAAGTAGTAATTTGTCTTTATAGTTGAATCATCACAACTACACCAATTTAATGAGCAGCGTTTAACGACGCTACATAAAATACTTCTAGGAAAAATACAAAAACTAAACAAACTCTGTCAGTATGTGATAAAGTGCTTGTACATCGTAAAAATATCCAGCTTAATTGTTTGCCGTAAATTAATTTAGTTGTTATTGTTTTATTGCGACCTTAATAAATTATGATGCATCTTTTATTTGGGTTGAAGTGTATTTTTGGGTTGGTCTTTTGTTTAGTAAATCCTTTTTAATACCTAAAAAAAACTAATTACTAACATAAAAACCGTTTGTATTGCAAATTCTTAAGGTGGCAAAAATTGCGCGTCTGGGACCCACTTTCTATTTTTTTTATACATTGTATCTTTGAAACTATCATAGCAATATTTACAGTATGATTTAAGTAGAAAATACTTCATACAATGAACATACATGGTAATACAAAAAGTTATTTCTATAAATCATATGTAAAACCTAAGTAATTGGCTTTTCTAGGTTAGAATACATTAAATTTTCCACACAACCTTACATTTACAAAAAAAAAAACACGAATAAAATTTTCCAATCTAACCTGCAAAAATCAAGACAGTATTTTTGCCGCGACATCAGAGCTATAACATAAATTGTGTATGAAATAATACAACATTTCAATATTTAGCACTCTATTAGATATGAGAACGTTAAATTGAATGTCTTGTGAGCAAATAATCTTTGTTCTGAGTTATTTATGGGTTTCTTTGACTTTTTACTGCTATTTACGTTGTTTTTTGTACTCATTTATTCATATACTTGAGTCTCTACATTTGTTTTTTGTTTCACGGACGCGTGGTGTGATGACAGGTGAATATAAGGCTTACCTTTCGCTATTTATGAAAGGCTTTTCATGTTAGAAAAAATGTTTTCTTCCGTTCTTAAAAAAATGTATCCTATATTTACGCATTATCTTATTTTTATTTGAAACATACATGGTGTACAAACGCCAGCATATCGATCTACCTCTCAAACTTCAATAGATTTTAAACTTTATCACAATAGTGGAAGGTTCTATTGGTAAAATATGACAGGTTCGGCAAGGTTGACCTATTGCCGTCTGTACATTAAAATTTCTTATATCACAGAGATTATTCTTTTGAAGAAATAAAACGGTGAGAAGTCATAAAAATTCAAAGCCTCAAATAAATAATATGATACGATAAAAACAATCCCTTGCCAATTTCCAAAAACATCTAAAAATAAACATTTCAATATCGTAATACAAGATTATAAACTGAAAATTCAATTATATTTCTAATAACAAGATCAGTATCAGTATATTTTCCCTTCTCCAAGTTTGTACAACAAATGAATACTTTCCCCAAGGCAAACTTATCTGACGCCCACCGACGGCCATTTTATAAAAATGTACTAAATTAAGCGCGTTGACGCCTATTTTTATTAAGATTATTTTCGGAATAAATGTATCACGTTTCTCGTTTTTTTTTCTTATTGAGTCTTTTACGGATACAATCCTTGTGTATCTGTAATTAGTATAGGTGCTATTGATAGTATAATGCTATATTTTTTTTTGTAAAACCTACCAGGTATTTTTTTGAATCCACGGGTATTATTTTAGTATGCTTTTGTATGTCACTTTGTTTATTTTTTCATATTAGATATTTCCCAATTATGTCCGATTACTTAGAAATACGCTGTACATAAATTGAAATATCTAGTCCTAATTAATTTACAAAGGTGAATATTTTAATCCCGTTTACTAATAAGAAAGGTATTTTGTCAGTTATTATGTACCTTTGAAGGGATCAATTTACAGTCAATTTTGCTAAATATAGCAATTTTCTGCTTATGTTAATTTTGGAGTTGATAATAATCAGTCTGTTTATTCCAAAATTGTGATAAGTTTGTCCAAAATAACTTTCCTTTGAATTAATTTGCGACTAATTAGGATGAATTAAGGTTTATTTGTTTTATTACTAGTATTTGAAGGGGCCTACGTGGCTATATTACAAATACTTACATTGAGATATAAATATACATTTTTGAAATCTCTAATAAAGTACTCTTTAATAATCTTTAATACTTACAGCACTCATGTTCTTTTATACATATTTTATACACTTTTATTTTAGCTTTCAGGTAGTATTTAAAAGTAGTTTTAAGTTTGTAGTGGGGTGTAGATTGTAAAATATGTACTTAACAAAACATAATTTTTTTTTTATTTGTTTTAATCAATAATATATACAATCTACATATATACAAACTTAAATTACTAAATTAAAATTAATAAAATATAAACAAATTAAAATTATGTATCAAAAAACTCATCCGCATCGCTGTCAGCGGGAATCGTGCCCAAAAGGCTGGCCGCATTGCCACGCTGAATGGATATTTATATTTTAATAATATAAATATAATTATATTTTCTATACAACTCGTACATCTCAAAAAAAAATCCTACAAAAAACATACAGGTGTCAATTTTTTCGGCCTCAAGTGTACTCCATAACTTCTAAAGGAAGGTAGTTTCTCAGTGAGACGGCCAACATTTGCCGAGTGTTACATGATGCGGACGTTTGCCTACAGGAGACTAGGTATTTATAAGGGAGGGGGGCAGGAGACGGGGGGGGAGGAGACGAACTGAATATAAACTGTTATCTGGTTAGGTCTACTACTGAATTGTGTAATGAATAACTAGCTTCTGAAAGTGGTTTCAGCTATGTCCCGTGGGAACTTATTCCCGCACCCGGTTACAAAGTATGTCTACAGTGTTTCATGATAAATGGGCACGAAACACTGAAATATATTTTCGAATCGGCCGAGTAATTCCTGAGGTTGGCGCGTCCAAACAAACAAAGTCTTCAGTTTTATATTCTGGTTACTAGGGTACGGACTGTTAGTGAACAGTAGTTATTTTAGTAGGGTTACACGTACAAGTGGATAGTAATAGGTAGTGTAATTAGATACAAAATAATTATCATAAGTATTCACTATGCTCATTTTAACATCTTCTAAAAACTCCAACTTAAATTATAAACAGAAAACAACTAAATGTAAAAGCCTTGTTTTCCGTACAAATAGATTCAACCGTTCACGTCCCTGGAGTGTAGTTAGGACAAGAATGGGATAGCAACAACTCTCAAGTAAATATATTAACGTGATCGTCTACCGTTGGATATATTGTTGTTATAATGATGCTATTTAAGTTTAGACTATCTGTTGTAATGACGGCATCCTAACCGATTGCCGACCACGGCGGCCGTTCTCATATAAGGAGATCAGTCAGCTGCGCAGGACATATTATAGTGCACAAGCATTTGCGCTGACACAGGTGCACTCCCTATTCCCTCACTCTCATAACCCGATGGGACGGCAATCCGACACGACTGGAGAGAGATCAGGTCTGCTGTATCGTGATTATTACTAGCCATTTTAATTGTACCACTGCTAAGCACAGGCCTCATCTCACGTAGAGAAGGATTGAGCGTTAATCACCAAGTTTGCTCATGACGCTCCTGTGTTTAGGCGCCAGCACGTAAACCTATCGGACATAGATACGGGTAAGTTGACCTGCTAACACAGCTTTTATAATCTCGCCTGGATGTTATCATCATAAGGCTTTCTATTGTCCTACTGCTGGGCACAGGACTCATTTCACACAGAAAAGGATTGAGCGTTAATCACCACGCTTGTTTAATGCGGTCGGTGATTTCACACTTTATTGTCCAGATTTCCTCGAGGTGTTTTCCTTCACCTTCAGTTTTGGTGTCCAAGATATGTTTAGTGAACTTAGATGCACCAAAACCTCGGGAACGAATTTTCTTTCTCAATATTTTTATTGTGTTTGTTGGAAGATAATTTCACAAAGAACATTCTAGTAATCTCCCTTCTGAAAAACTATGTGCCTTACATCTATGAGGTTTTCACTCTTAGGCGTCGAAATAGAACCCTACTTAATTTTTTTTCTAAATAACAAGCGCTGTGATGTATTTTTGTCTTAAAATAAAAATGTATCTAGCTACATAGATAGTTGTGTTTCCTGGTTAGTCTATCATAAAGATGTTGATGAAGGCACGCACAGACGGAGTAGTTTGGGCAGTGGGCAGCCCTTCGTCCGTTCCGCGCCATAGACTTAAAAGGCTCTGGTTTCAACGTAGAGTATCAATCGTTTTGTTTACTGTCCCTATGGGAGGGTGCCCTAAAATTGGGATTTTTTTGTAAGTTTAAGTTAGCAAATGTTTTGTAGTTGAAGGTAAAAGTAGGTTATATTTTTGTGTTTAAGGTTGGTATTCGAAATCGACTTATACTCAACAATGATACAAAGAAATAATACAAGTTGTTGTGGAATATTGTTAGTAAATAATTTACTCCATTGAATACATATAATTTAATTTAAATTATTTTTTTGTAAGCTCAACGCTATAGAAAAATTAATCAATATTCTTCCCCAAAAAGGTAACCATAGTTTCAGAGAGAGCAAGAGTTGCTAAACAAACTAATCAGTTTTCAATATATGAATATATATGTGTATAAGTATACTATAACTATATGCATGTATATCATTCGTGTTATAGGTATCGTGAAACTATGTGGATTGCAACGAAGGCATAATCATTTAAATTAATTAACGAGTGAGTAAACGTCAACTCCATGAAACTAACAGAAGTCATAAAGAAAACTAAACAGTTTTGGATGTGGCATATGTGTGAGCTTTGTAGTGATTACAAGTATAATTATTTCAAAAATAACTTAGTTTGTCCATTGATTCAAGGAAAAGTTTTCAGTATGAATTAGAACAAATTTTAATATGCGTTGGAAGTATTTAACTACAGATTAAACTAAAACGAAATTACTACAAATACAAACTTCTACCAACAACTAGTTTAGCACATTTCACAAGATTTCCCAAAACTGAATTAAAATTGTGACGTGTAATCTTAGTACCTACACACTTGCTTACTACTCCATGTCAGAACCATATTTCATAATAATTAAAGTACGTTTGCAGTCGTACCGAGTTGTAGTTATGTAAGAAATACAACACTTCACTCTCGGGTATGAAATAATTTATACACAGTTAAGTTATTAAGTTTTGCTGACTGCTGGTACCTATACATATTTACACCGTCAATTTTGTTTCAAATTAAACAGACGTAGCAAAAAGCTATATTTCACATGTTCAAGTTATAAATAGCTATCTGACAAATACTACAATAGAAATGTTTTTAAGTTTGACTTCTTTTTATTATGGCAGATCTGTCAGATAGATGTCTACAACTTTATCTAGAACCTGTGAAACCTGTGGCCGTTAGTCTTCTTCTTGATAATCGAGAAGTATTTATATTCAAAGTAGGCTGAAAACAGCACTTTTTGAACGTCAAAATTAAATGAAACAGCCTCAAAAACGCCCGCCCTTCATCACTATGTGTTTTTGCTGGGAAGAAGAAGTGGCGCAACAAACTCCTCAGTAAATATCTAACATCGAAATAATTTTTCAAAACGGATCAGGTTAGCGTGTTTAAACAAACAAACTCTTCAGTTTTCCACTATGAGTACCTAACACTCCTACATAGACAGATAGTCTTCCAGGAAAATTAACAATATTGACAGAAAACCGTTAAACAAATGATTTAAACTAGTTTCAATTGGATTTTAACAACGTTTGTCTTTGTCAAAATTATATTTGTTGAAGAGACGCCAGAAGGTCAACCTACAAATCTGTAAAATTTTGCCAACCAAACATTAACCTTCCATTATTATGATAAGGTTGAAAATCTATTGAAGACATTTGACAGATTAAGGTAGGAGCATGTGTTGGCGTCCATACTATTTTGCGGGGGCAGTAAAGATTATTATTTTATTCCCAGTATTTCGGATGATATCAATTCTAATTTGACAATAGACAATCCCGGATATTGACAGGTGACATTTGAGTGCTTAAGTTAATTAGCGATAATGTTAAATGTCAAGAGAGATAAATTAATTATTGAAGTGTTGCGGTGGTGTGTGTGTGACGCAAAACTATTCCTGTGAGAGTAAATGAAATATTGTTTTATCAATACGTATATTTTAGGGTATAACTAATGGTGCGTGACTGTGTTCTTTGATTATGATGATTTTTTTGAAATTTGAACATTTCAACAAACACAAAAAACTTCATCATTATTATAAGAAGGATATACCTACCATCTCCAATGTAGCTGCCTCTTTCTTATCGCATTAAAATTAGGAATTAAATGATGAAATTATGTTTGTTATCATTTAACGCAAAAACTAATCATCAGGTTTAGATGGAACTTGGCAATAATATAGTTTATATTCTAAAATAACACATAAGCATTTTATTATATCTTTATACTTACGGAAAATCTTTACATAAAATCATTAGCAAAGTTCAACTTGAAAATTACCAAGCTTATTTCAACACCATCCTTCCAACACATATTTGACATTTAACCATAACTCCATTTTCTAAAATACCCGTTCTTCGAACTAAACCTATTAACGTTTTGGGAGCTAAAATATCTCTAAAACCCGTTAGAGGGAATCTCATCAGGATTATCGGATGCTGCAACAAATTAGATAGATATTACATCAACGAACAACTAAAGCGCAATCTCTTTTGTATGAGTATAGTCTTTCTATTTGGTCTTTTGGAAGTTCTCGTTGGAAGAAAATATTTGAAGAATATTTTTGGGTGAAGAACTTTTGACTATCTTTCTGGTGGCGAATGTTGTTTAGTTGCCAACCCTATGGTGAGATTTTACCTAAAAAGTTATTTAAATTCTAGATGAGATTATGATTCAACCGTCAATCCCGCCAGCCTTTTGGATACCTACACTCCCGGTTGGCAACGATCAGGAGGATTTTTTTGACGCTATTTTTTAGATTTGGGTAATTTTAAGAATTTAATTTTAAGTGTGTAAATATTGTACAAACGACAGAACATCAAGTTACCACAATCTGTCAAATTTCTGCACTCGATTTTCAACCTTATCACAATGAGGTAGGTTGACGTTTGATTGGTAAAATTTGACAGATTCGTATACGTTGACCTGCTGTTGTCTGTACACTGTAGATATAGTATAGTAAGCTGTATTTGTTTCTCATTTCTCATCAATTAAATTAGTTTTTTGTTCTACCTAAAATAATTGACTTTTAGACGATTTCACACATTAATATGCCCCTGCATTTTTATACAAATATTTTTTTCTACCAAAATAGTAGAATATAAGGTTGTTCACCTGACAGCATGTGTGTAACGCATAAACTCAAGATTTAAACTCATTTAACATAAAAGGCAGCCATTTTGCAAATTACATGGTTTTAACACCTTCCGCCAAATTAATATTTTGTTTAGTCGTAAAAAGTTTACAGTCTCTATGGAATTTTCGCTCATCACTTAATTATTGTGTGTAGCTTTAACTTCTTAGGTTAAATTAAACTAGGGAAGGTCTAAAACGTAATATAGGCACGGTAATATTATCATAGGTATTCCAGAATAAGGTAAACGTGTTGGCTTGATGTCAACATTGCATTACAACTACTAAAACGGTGGACTTCTATAACCTATCTGAGTTTCAGCATTAGCTCCATATAACACAGAATAAAGATGTACCAGCAATGAAGCTACATAAGGCCTGTTGTCATAATCGAAGCCGTTGGGTTGTCGCTTGGTGGTACTGGCTTAAATGTCTGTCAAACTTTGGTTTCTAACTTGGCAAAATGCTAGCTGGCGCGGTAGTTCTTTACGTGACAGCCAGTACTGACAGCACTGGTAAAGGTACATAAATGCTCGTCAATGCGCATGCTTGTGTGAGTGTGACGTTACGAACTTTAGTAGATAGCTTCCCAACTGTTGTCCATATTTATAAACTGTGATATAAATGAAGTCAAACTTTAATCCCTAATCGCTGAACAACGGATAGATAACTTATAGAAACCAGCAGTAAATGTTGAATTCATTCAACTATTTTACGTCATAATTCCTTAAAACGAGAATATTTTAAAAAAGGAATCCGCACTGTGAGACGTGAGACAAAAGTCGGAAAAAAGAGGATTTATGTGACCTCCTTTATAGAAGAGAGAAATTAAATTTTTGAATTAAGAATGAAGTTGAATCGAATTAGGATTTAAATAGTTTTGCAGTGCAGATTTTTGCATTATTTTTCTCTTTAAGTTGGGGGCAAGTTACAGAGGTTCCAGATATGTATCTGACAGATAATGCCATTAAAAAGTACCTAGTCAAAATTGAAAAAAAAAAATGGCATTATATCTCAGATTCACCCGCTTTCCCGTGGGAACAACTGCGCGCACCCGGATAAAAAGTAGCCTATAGCCTCTCGATAAATGGGCTGTCTAACACTGAAAGAATTTTTCAAATCGGACCAGTAGTTCCTGAGATTAGCGCGTTCAAACAAACAAACATACAAACAAACAAACTCTTCAACTTTATAATATTAGTATAGATAACCTCAGGAACCTCTGAAACTGAAAATGTTAATTTATTATTTGATCAGTTTTAATTTAAGTTCAATATTAAGAAGGACATTTTTTTTGTGAGACACATTTTTCCTTCTATGAAAGAATGTTATCACATTCCTCATTCGTATAAGATTTCAAATGAATTATATAGTTCACTGGAATTGAATTAGGCTCTGCACTTTTGAACTTCTTCCTGTTCCAATCTAGTGTTTCAAGTTGCGGAGAGTTTAAGTTAGAGTTTATCTTGTTAGTTCAACTGTTAAATAATTGTGTTTTAACTTGGTGTAAAGTTTAAGTTACTGTTTGTGTAATGGGTTTCTTTTGCGGCGTATTTCAAATGATTGCAATGTTGGGGGAAATTGTGTACCTTCAAGAATCTGTACTATAAGCACTTGGTACATAGGTGAACAGTTTGTATTCTCAGGAATTACTACTGGACAAAGTATTTCAGTATAAGATAGACTGCATAATATCGAGGAAAGCTATAGGCTACTTTTTGTTTGGAGCATGATGTACCGACAATAGCAGGTCAACGTATACGAATCTGTCAAATTTTACCAATCGAACATTAACCTACCTCCTTTGTAATAAGGTTGAAAATCGATTGCAGAAATTTTACAGATTGTGGTAAGTTGATGTGCTGTTGTCTGTACCTAAATATTTCCTACGAGACGCTGGTGAAACTGCGGGCGGAAGCTAGTGTCATATAAAAGTGTGATGTTATGAGAAAAATGGGCAAGGAATTCATTCATTATACTTTCTTAAAAGGGTTTTACTCATTAATCCCTAATTTCAATATAATTCTAAATGGCTATAAGATGTTTATCAATATATCAAGCTTGTAGCAACAAAAATGTAGAAGAAGCATTTTGTTTGTTATTTGATTTCGGTCATAAATTTTACTCAATCGCCCCTTTTCTGTGAGTCAACACTAAGATATATTTAAGGCTAATTTATTCCTGTTTACAAGAAAACAGAGTTAGCCTAGTAAGCTCTGTGTACTGGTCAATATTAGCATAGCTTGATTTATAATGGGCGTTAGGGCATACTATTTGGTTTTGGGCTGCCTGTAGATATTTCATAGGTATTGAAGCATTTATTAGTTAGGAAAGGTAATTATTATAACAGTATTAAGTAATTTTATTATCTATATGTATAAAATTCAATTGCTGTTCGTTAGTCTCACTAAAACTCAAGAATGGCTGGACCGATCGGGCTTATTTTGGTTTTAAAATGTTTGTACAGATCGAGAGAAGGTTTAAACGATGAGAAAATATGATTATAAAAAAAATTAAAGGTAAGTGATACGAAGTTTACCTGGTCAGCTACTTTCTAAATATAATTCTTATTACGTTACGACGTTTTCACACTGGCGGGATTTTAGTCGTGCGTAGATAAACTTAAAGCGATAGGCAAAAATCTGTCTCACGGTTTTAAACGTCATATTTGCACCGGTAGTTGTCAACTGTTTGCAGTCGTGCGTATACGCGCGACACCGCCCGGAAAAGCCGGTGGTGTGAAAACGCTGTTATACTCATCTATAACGTTAGAAACCTGTTCACGATAACGTTAGAAAAAAGAGGCTCGCAGAAGCAGGAGTACGATACCTTTTGTTTCAAGTTAAGTTCAAATAATTTGAATAAATAATATGTATGGCATACAGTAAATTATTTCCTATCTATGTACTCGTCACGAGGTGAATGACGTGAAATGAAACAGTGTTTAGTAACAATAATTTTGTATACAAAATTAATAAATGAATACAAAGGAAATGACAGGTGACTAATTTTATTCTGTGAGTCATCGTCCTCTGTTGATGACGGTGATGATAAACGTTAAAAATGAACCTTTCAACGACATTATGTGTTATACTATCAAGTTGACAAAACTTTTCCTCTTCTTTAATCGTATTAACAAAGCAAGATTGCCATTTCTCTGTCATAACATATGTTAGTGCTTGAGGAAATTACCGCTTCACTTCCTCTAATTTAAACGATTTATTATTTCGGGCAATAATAACAGTAACAATAAACAACAAAATCACAAAAATTCAGTTATAACGAGAAAAGGCGTACTCACACAATTTGACAAATATTTGACAAAACCTCCCAAAATTAAAAATTCACTTACTGCCACAATTTATGAAGAGAATAGAGTAAGATTTTAGTTTTGGTAGAAATACGTGTAAACGTTTTGATACTATTAGATTTTAGACAACGACAGAATATAACAAAAAAACAATATTAAATGAAAGCCTTATAATTTCGTATGGTCGATAGGTTAAATAAGAATAATTATGCGTGGTAGCTGCTATTAAAATTAATTATTTTATTTTCCTTGCTTTGTGATACCATAAATTAACTAAACGAAAATTTTCGATATTATACATTTTGTGACTTGGTCTGAGACTGTCTGAGAAAATTGACAGTGACGTGAAAACATTCCCAGTACTCCCTACCCCTGCTTCTTTTAGATTTTTTTGACGTCGACATGACAACAGAATGTAAAAATAAACGATATTAAATGGAAATCTTGTAATTTCAGAAAGTAGATAGGTTAAATGTGTGCAATTAAGTGTGCCGGCTGTTATTTAAATTAATTATATTTTTTCCACATCAATCTTGAGCGAAATCATTTTTGTTGTAATTTTATTTTAAAGTGGACGCCTAAAAGAGCCTTTTTAAACTTCTTTCTATTCCTATCGCGAACAGACCATAGTAAGAAAGGTTAACTGAGACCTAAACTAAGAGTACCTGAGAATCAATTTTTGGGTTTGTGACCTGAATAAATTATGACTTTTAAAGGTTAGCCTCTTTACATATTTGTCTATCCGTAACGCGAACTGGGTTTTGTTTTTCAATTACAGTTTTAAAGGTTACGGAAATGTTTAATTGGTAGTATAGTACAATATCTATACCGATATAATAAAGAGGAAACATTTTATTATTTGTTTGTACCCCAAAGGATCCGAAACTACTCAATCGATTCGAGAAAGGCTTTGATTGTTGGGAAGTTAGACTATCCTCGAGTAATATAGGCTACCTATATGTTGTCCGGGTACGGGAAGAAGGTACCAAGGGACATGGGTGAAATCGATGAAAGGGTGAATAGAGCATCCTCAAGTTATATGTACAGACGACAGCAGGTCAACGTATACGAATCTGTAAAATTTTACTAATCAAACATTAACCTACCTCCATTGTGATAAGGTTGCAAATCGATTGCAGAAATTTGACAGATTGTAGTAACTTGATGGGCTGTCGTCTGTACTAGTTTTCAAGATCAGCTCAGTTTCCAAGATGACTTGTTGTCACAGAGTTGAAAGATTTTTTCATTTATCTCTCCACAAAAGGAGATTATCACAGACTCTTTTTTGAACTTCTTATTAATTAACTTACTGATAATGAAGATTCTTTTAAAAAGAGAGTTCTTCCACAAAGTTCTGAGTGAGATTAAATTGTTACTTTTCTTTATGAAAGAATTGATATAGATGAAGTTTAGGCTTTGCGAAGTTTTAACTAAGAGCGTATCTTTATCGATGTTAAGACAAGCTTTTGAATTAGTTTCTGGAAACTTCTAAAGAGCGTCTTATTATTTTTGCGAGCAATGTCTAATGTTATTAATGTTGTTTGAAAAAATTATAGTCTTTACAGCAATTTTATTACAGTGTCTTCCGCGTTAGATGCTTTCAGGCGGATTTGAGAAAACTCACTCACTATGGTCACCTAAAATAGTGACTAAAACTGCACCTCGCTCGATAAGAATAAGAATGTCATTCAATAACAATTTTTAAAAGACAAATATTTAAAATGTTGTAAACCTGAAGTTTCAGGACAGAATTTTTCAATACATGTGAATAATTCTAAAACTAACTTTATCGTTAATATTGTCACTTTAACACGTTTGTTTGTATTAACAGACTTTCAAGCATGACTTACACTAAGGAATTTATTCTACTTCTACCTACAACAACACAAACGGCCGTCAAACATGATTTCACATATATCTGCCACACATGTAGATCACTGAGAGACAGATTTTTAAAGTAATTCTTAAAATTAAGTTTCGGAATAAGTATTGCATTTAACATTCCCCCTACCAAAATTACTAGAATTCCGCCAAAACAAGTAGGTCACCCAATTTCCCCTACATACATAAGTATAAAGGGAGTAAGAAAACCCAATCCCTCGTGAATGGCGTGGCAAACTAATAAATATAAGTAAATGATGCAACTAACCCCAGCGTCCCTTGGGCAGTGAATCACTCGATCAAGCGGCTAATATGGACGACTGGTCAGTGTGGCACGGGGGTTGAGAAACCAGGGTTTGTTGTATATAGTTAAAGATTTTTTTGTTGTTGTTGATGAAAGTTCGAACGTATTTTCATAAACAAGAATAAGTTAAGACGTCAATCTAAATTAAAG
The DNA here is from genome assembly GCA_002382865.2 of Heliothis virescens. Taxonomy (NCBI): domain Eukaryota; kingdom Metazoa; phylum Arthropoda; class Insecta; order Lepidoptera; family Noctuidae; genus Heliothis; species Heliothis virescens. The sequence continues at coordinate 8,508,529 of NWSH02000081.1, read as the reverse complement.
TTGTCTCAAAAGGGCTTCAGCGTGTTGGCTTCGGCGCCACGTTCGCCTTCCAAAAATTCGGGACTCTATAGTCCCGTGGTCTGGTTAGAGTTAAGAATATATTAGCCTGAAGTCATAAAATTGACAATATCAACATCAACGGCACTTTTTCTATGCTTGCAAACATATTTGGGTACTTGTACGGGGTATCGTATGACACTCGTAAAAAAACGTAGAATAAATCAAAACTATAATATGTATAGGTGGTTTTTTGATTCCAGCGAATGTTTGATTGAATGAATTTTTAAAATATTTTTTCTGCCTCAAAGCAACTTTTCTGTGCTTCAATCAATTCAGAAAAACACAGGCCAGAACAGGCCAGAACTTTTCAGCGTCCCGAGAGAACTACAACCCGCACCCGGGTAAAAAGTAGACAATATCCTACCCAGGCTCTAGCTAAACTATCCGTATACCAAACACTTAAATCGGTCGAGTAGTTTTGGTCAGTTCAGGTCGTGAAAGCGCGACTGACAGTCAGACAAGTTACTTTTGCATTTATAATTTAAATCAAGGATTTATTATCTACAAAAAAAATCCCCACTTTACATCTTAACCCTTCTACATTCAATTAACCAATTTAAACCGCAGCTCTTTAAATTCAGACTAGACAATTACAATTGGTTCGGCTGAACCTCGTCTAGACACACTTCGCCTACGCATTCAGACATTGTCTGAGAAAGACTTTAACTTAAGGTCCTGTCAGACTGCAGGCGAGGTAATGAGAAGCGATCGGTTTTACGTGGGAGTTAAGACTTTTACTTCTCAAAAAGACCCTTGGGGTGCTTTGTGCAAGTTTGGCAAACTACGTCATGTTGTCTGTTTGTTGTGCTTTAAAAGTTCCTCTATCTAATAGGTCATGATATTTTGGCGAGTATGTTTAAAAATAAGTGGTTATTGACTAAATTATGTTTTACTAGCTTCCGCCGCCGGCTTCCCCTGTAAACCATTAAAACCAATCCTGCATCTGGATAAAAAGTATCCTGGATCCTCCTTCGATGGGTAAATGGGCTACGTAACACTTAAATATTTTTTAAGGAGCTACTGGACTTATTTGAAAAATTGTTTCAGTATCAGATAGTCCATTCATCGAGGAAGGTTATAAGTAACTTTTTATGCATGGAGTAGTACCCACAGGATGCGAATAAAACCGCTGATGAAATCTAGTATTACTACAGATAGTAGCCGCTAAAATGCACTATTAGTTCAAAGTAAAATGCACTCGCTATTCGCTCTCAGTTAAACCAATCCTTATATTAAATTCCTCAAGGTTTCACAAACGCGTCTGACAAAATAGTTAATAACAAGCTCAATTTAAACTGAAATTACTTTATTGCTTTAGTTTCTACGCAAACAATTGTATTTTTGGAAATATAATCTGATTTTAGACCACTGTGTGTTTGTGGTATTTACTTTTTAAAATTTTATGTAATAAAAGAAACCTTCCGTGAATTTGAATTAGAACGTTAAAATTAGAATTGGCATTTAGATATGGTTAAATTGGGTTATATGATGGGTATTTTTAGCTAGAATTTTATAATTACTATTGGATACCGCTTAGTTGTCTGACGTCACTTATTAAAATAGCAACTAATCAGTTTTATCATTACAAACATGCTCACAGCCCTGTAGATGGTGGCCCTTTACAGCTGTTAAAATTTTACATTATAGAGCTTTCACAAAAGGCGATTTTTCTATGCGTGTCATATTCGACATAAACAATGACATCTGAACCGCGCAGCGCGAATGCGCTCTAATATGGCTAAGAATATTCATATTCTTTATTTGCTTTCCACAAGTTTAGTAGGTGTTACATAGTGGCTTAAAGCTACGAACTATTGTGGACGTTGATATTTCATGCATAAAAATAGTTTTTGTAAGAAGATGTGTATGTACACTTTCTGAGCCACAAAATATATCTTCCTTATATAAATATTTATTCTACCCCAACAGATATTCAGGTAACAGATAGAATTCCTGTCACAATTGCAACCGCCCCGGTAGCGATTTCCGTAGAATATATTTTCGTTCGGATTCCCTGCGCGCTTATTTACTTAACCTTGTGAAACGAGAGGCGTGGACAAACGTATATTAATTTTGTATTGTAAATATGTATGTTGTTTTTGTGTGTAAGTATTTTATTTTGTTAAAGATGTTGATGTATTTTTTGCTGTTGGTAAAAAGGTAGTCAATTCTGTCTTTATTGTTTATTTGAAAGCTGAAAGGTTAGCCAAAGTCAGCTAAATAAAAATCAAATATCTTTCTACGGCGAAATATCAAAAGAAAACTATTTTTCATTTGTGTGTCATTTTTATATTTTTTACCAACTTCCCAAAGAGAAGGAACTTTTTAATTACACTGCTTATATGTTTAATAGCCTCAAAGATGAACTTTCAATTTTGAAATATATTGTATTTTATAGGCACGGCCAAGGGGTGGAACAAAATCTATTCCTACTTCTATACTTATAATATAAAGAGAAAAAATTGTATATCTGTAACGCATTGACTTAAACTGTACTGAACGAATTTAAAAAAATGTCACTGTTGGGTCGCTAGAATATCCTCAAGAAACATAGGCTATATTTTATCCGTCTACGAGATAAACTTGCCCCGGGACGCGGGTAAACCTGAAAACACCTAGTATGTTATATAAGAAATTCAAAACACTGAATCACAGTCTTTACCCACGAAAACAAGATCAACTATCATGCAAAATCTTTTATCTCCCCGCTCAATTTACCCCTCAAACCGTTCCCGGACATCAAGATTACCCCAACCTCGGGGACTATTAGACCTACATAACGTCAGATGCTAATTGTCCGGATATCCCGGACATTAGACACACGGATAAGAATCTTCCTACATTAGTCTACACGCACACTTTCTGTAAACGTTTACTGGGAAAGTTTGAATTTCTTAGAGAGGCTATAAAATCATAAGAGTTTTCCTTTGGTGGGCTATAAAGATATTTCATGTCAACAGACTATTTGCTGAGAGGTTTTCTAAGGTTTTTGCAAGAGTTCGGATATGATTGTCATGTTTGGAAATTCTTCAAAAAAAGAGCCTAGAGATGNAGTTTTTTTTCTGCGTAGGTTAAGAGAGGCTATAAAATCATAAGAGTTTTCCTTTGGTGGGCTATAAATATATTTCATGTCAACAGTCTATTTGCTGAGACGTTTTCTAAGATTTTCACAAAAATTCTGATATAAAAAAAGAATGTCTGATTCAAATTCATGAAAGGGAAAATGGTTGGCAAGCCTCCAAAGGCCCATTTAAATTAGTATTATATATATATTTTTTTATTTGTACTCTAAGGGCTCCAAAACCACTGAACAAAGAAAAGTTCATGTTGGAAAGCTGCACTATACTAGACTATTGGAAAGCTGCTCTATTATCCGGATACGGCAAAAAGTTCCCCTGGAAACCGACTGAAACTGGTAAAACAGCTAACGTAAAGTATGCAAAAACCTACCTTTAACGCAAGTGAATCCGCAGGTAAAACATAGTTTGATAGTTCGAGGAAGTGTTAGAATGTGTAATCAGCAGTAAGCGATATTATCTCTTTGAAACCATAGCTTCGAAGCGCTCATCTGTATATCCGTCATAAATATTAATGGCAACTGTACTTATCAGTAGCATCCCTTTGTGAAGATGTGAGGAAGTGTCACCATGCTTCAGCGAATGTAGACTCGGATTTAGCTGTAGATAATTTGGTGCTAATGAGCTCTGTTGGATTAGTAAACGAAGATAGGCGTATGTAAGATATGGTACGTTTGAATTGATATCTATAGTCTTATGGTGAGACTAGCTTCTACCAGCGGCTTCGCCCGCGCAAAACTTAAAATCCCGTTTTTCTCCGTTACCATGGGATTTTCGGAAAATTCTTTCTTGGCGGATGCTTACGTCATAACATCTACCTGCATGCCAAATTTCAGCACAAGCCCTCCAGAGGTTTGGGATGTGCGTTGATAGATCACTATCTCAGTCGACTGACTTACTGAGTCACTTGAGTTTTAAATATTTAGATGGCGAGACACTAAATCTGTTCGGACATATTTGTTTTTGTATTAGCATGTGTCCGAAAAGAAATCTTCTCACGCACATTTTTATTGCTTGCTAGAGTGAGTAGAAAACAAATAAAGAGAAGAAACGGAAAGAGTCCATGAAAGGACATAGGACACTTTTTATCCGAAAATGGAAAGTAATAGAACCGCAAGTTTACTTTCGCTCAGCGTTTACTACCTGTTAACAGGTTACCAGGTACCTGTTAATATTTTACCAGGTAATAGCTTTCATTCTAACATCTTTGGCGGTCGTTACGGGTAGTCAGAAGCCAGAAAGTCTGACAACCAATCTTACCAAGGGGTGCCAGGTTTGCCCAGAT
>NWSH02000081.1:8479962-8503966 GCA_002382865.2 Heliothis virescens | reverse complement strand
TGTGGAGGTCAGGTAGGCAGTCCCTCCATGTAAAACACTGGTTCTCAGCTGCATCCGGTTAGACTGGAAGCCGACCCCAAAAATAGTTGGGAAAAGGCTAGGCAGATGATGAATAGGTTACCAGGTAGTAGGTACTCAGTTACATCCAAATATACTAAAAGCCGATCCTAGAGTCTAAGAAGACTGGGTAGATGATGATGACGACATAGTTTTCAATAGTAGTCCTCAAAGGCCCAAACACGCATATACTAGATCGTTCATACACAACTCTACGGCCTAAACTTACCATAATGTCAGTTTTAGTTCCCACGCAATTGAAGGGTCCCTGAATTATATAAGTTTGTATGTAACGCTTAGAGCATTTAGCCGAATGGAGACGCTATGAGCAAATCTCTATGCGTAAAAGTTAGAAAAAAACAAAATATACTTATGTATAGTGAGAGCACAATCGCATTATATCGTTACGCAGGCACACGACAAACTCGACTGACACAAGCATAAACTGTTTTTATATAGCAATAATAATAATAAATAAAAAAATCAAAAGCCCTCGATTGTTTGAGATATTCCTCGAAGCGCCACCGTTTTGAAACGCACCCAGAAAAGCGCTCCTTTTTCATTTTTTGGAGCGCACCTTTTAGTAGCGCTCCCGCAAGTAAGCAAATCCATTTAGTCCGTAATTTTGATAATAAAAAAATATTGGAAACGTATTTTCGTTTTTAAAATACTATGAATAATAACAAAGATAATGAGTATTAAAGTTCAGGAGTCCTGAGGACACGCCTTCGCAAAATCGTACCTACTTAGGCGTGATGTCACGCGCAGTTTCAACAGTCTATAACTTCGTAATTATTTGTTTAGATGAAAAACGAAAATATACGTATGCAATATTTTTTTATAACCTTCGTCATGCCTATTCTAACTAAAAGGTGGTGGAAGGAATACCTCGATTGTTTCTATGTGAACGGCAGAGGAGAAGGCACGGCTATACCACCTCCAGCTCCGGTTGGTTAAATGTTCTTTGAAGTAAAGGCTTGTGATGTTCCAAGAGTAATGTGGTGAACGCTTTTCACAGTGTGACATAGTCTAACAAATTATGCTGAGGAATGGGTAACGTGATTTGCGTTGGGCAAGAAGTTTGAATTAGTGGTGATTAGACTGTTGTAGCCGTGTAAAGTTTCTGACCCCTAATTCAAGTAAGGTCTATGATTTATTGTTTCATCACTGAAGGTCTGTTCTCATATACGAGTAGCATTTATTACCGTGCTTCTTAAAGATCTCAGATTGATGATTTTTATGTGAAAATTAATATGCTAAAATGTTTGTCAACCAGACGTACCAAAGGGTTGCTCGGGTCACTGGAAGTCAGACAAGCAGCCGCTCCATGTCTTAGCTGCAAGTGGTTAAACTGGAAGCCGATCCCAAAGTAGTTGGACAGATCATGATCATTCTTCATATCAAATTTCATTTTTATTTACAAATATTTACAACATACTTACACAATTACAAAAAAAAAACTTAAACTAAGAACTAAAAACTAAAAAGCGTCAATATTTGTAAATAAAAATGGCGTGGGTTGAGTAAAAAAAAAAAAAATTCATTTTCCTTAGCCCAATATTTTATTTCGGTGCTTCTTCAACATTTTTACATTTATATCTAGGCCAACATTTTAGGCAAATTCAAATAAATTTTAACCAACCCTAAATACTTCCGCGCCTTGCCAGATTACCGTCAAGGATGGTGATTACCAAGATGAATTTCACCATCGTAATGTGTTAAATTTTCCAACTAATTTGTATGATAACACCCTCCGCCATTTTAGGGTTAGCTAAAGTAATTTGCTTTCTAATTTACTGTAGAATTTTGTTATTTCAACGTTTAACTTGAGTAATACCTTTTTGGGCGGAATTTTGGGGCAATTTTCAGGTTGCATGTTGTTACATACTTCAGTATATGTTCTTTGGTGCAGGAACTACAATTAGTCTAGTTTTATAATTTGAATGTTATTTTACACTCAAAAATATTGCTATAGATATTAACTTATATAACTGAAGACTTTCCTTGTAAAAAAAGCAAGAACTAAAGTTAGAAAGCGTCAAAAATATTTTCCCCATCATTGTCGGCTGGGAGCGTGCCCAAGAGGCTGGCGGCATTGCCGCGTTGAATTACAATACTCATTATTTGACCAAAGTATAGCCAGCCTTTTGGTAACGAGAAGCGTCAGCCTCCTAGATAGACCTTTAATTTGAATGTTATTAATATTGTTATTATACACAAGTTTGTATGTCTTCTTATCTCACTCGCTGCAGGTTCACTTAATCACCTTGCAAGCCCTTTTGAGGGAGTGTCAGACTTTTACTGACTAAAACCCACCGTAATCCTTCGGGAGCCCTTTGTGCGCCAGGGCCGCGGTAACTCTTTCGAACAACCCGTGGCAACCTTACAAGCCCTAGTGTCACAGTTTTCTCAAATCCACCTAACGGTCTCCGACGTGGCAACGACTGCTAATGAGATAAAGCTATACATACACCAATTCACACCAGAGGCAAGAAAGTTCGGGCCTTTTAAGAACGCTATTAAAGGCACTAACTAGGAATATTATACACAGATCTGTTTTGCTTCTCAACAGCTAAGCTCAAGCTTACTAGCACAGTGGCGTAGCGTGGCTATACGCCGCCCGGGGCGGAAGACAATTTTGCCGCCCATGACATAAGGTTTAAAAAAAAATACAGTTAAAAAAGAAATCCCAATCGCCAAGGCGAGGGTTGGACTAAGGATCAAAACCGTGAATATAGAAAGCGAGGTTTTTTTTTCAGTTTTCTGACTGAAAAAGTAAACACTGAAAAAAGTATCCGAGATCAGCCTCGGACAACTTTTTTTGAAGGGTGCGCGATTTTTTTCATAGATTGAAGACTGAAAAAGTAGACACAAAAAAGAAGTTGGAAATTGAAAAGGGTCGAACGAAGCGGGCCCGGTTTTTTTTCCTACTGACTATAAAAAAGTTAGGTACAAATAAAATTGTCAAGAAAGCGCAAGCGCATTTTTTTTCTTAGATTGAGAACTTACAAATATTTCAGCAATTTTACTACTAATATACTTCTTAACTTAGGAGTATTTTGAGACCAAAAAATCTTTCATGTTTAATTGGAGATTTATATCTTTAATTTTTCAAAGCAAATTCTTTTAGTGCACCATCAATGTCTACAGCAAAATATTGTTTCAGAGAGAAAGAAAAAAATATTTTTTCAAGAAGGTACACTTTCCTCCCTCTAACTAGAGCAGTGTTTTTCGACCTTTTTCATGGCACGACCCCTTTTCCATGAAAAACTATTTCGTAACTCCCGTTATTTCTTTTTTTTTTCAAATTTATACATTTTCGTAATTAAACTCGGATAGTAGTAAAACTAATTTTTATATCGAATGCTTGCCGCCCCACCGCGCTTCGGCATACGCCATTTTTTCGGTTTGGTATCAGAATGTACAAAGTACAAGTTTTGTGTCTAAAAGATAAACACAGAAAAAATTAAGCGAGACCGTTGAAAAGGCGCGAGCGAAGCGAGCGCGAATTTTTTTCTAGTTTTATCTCTAAAAGGTAAACACAGAAAAAAGAAGTGAGAGCATTGAAAAGGCGCGAACGAAACGGGCGCTTATGATTTTGTTAGTTTGATGTTTAAACGATAAACACAGTTGAGGATTGTAAATGCGCGAGCGAAGCGAGCGCGAAATTTTTTTTAGCTTGAAGATTGTACAATACATAATTAAATAATAAATAAGTAAATGTTTCTTTCTTCCTTTCTTACATTTTGCCGCCCCCTAAAACGTGCCGCCCGGGGCGGGCCGCCCCCCCCGCCCCCGCCACGCTACGCCACTGTACTAGCATAATCTTCTTTAAAACAGTCCTTAAAATGAATAACAAATACTGAAACAAAAACGAGGAAATGAAAGTTTGTACAAATCTCTTGAAAGTTACAGTAACTGCTTGCTTTTTACTATTAAATTATTTATACAACAAAGGTAACCTGCTGTTTTCGCAAATTTGAACACCATTTTAGTAGTTGAAGTATTGTGAATTAATTGAAACTTCCTTATTTAGACAGTTTAAAGATAATTTATTGATAAAGTTTAGCGTTGATATTGCCAAACCATTTATTTGTTTAATATTTTATTTGATTACTCATAAAGCTAAAATTGGAGTACACATTTTCCGACTACTTCGTTTACTTTGAAATAAAAGTAATCCAATGACGTAATATATGACTTAAAGATCGATTGACTTATACGGTTGTTAATTACCAGTAAATGATGTTCTATAAAATAATGTTACATAATACAACTAATAACTTTCTTCTTTCTCTTGTTACAGAAAACCCGAGCAATGCCGCCATCACAAACCTAACCAAAGCAAAACAATGTGAAAATATGAATTGACCACATGATTTCAACAACCAACTACACACACACAGTGACAGATGTGAACACACTACAATACGACTGTAGAAACATAACATACAACTACAAAAATGCAACACATAACTGTACACTCCAAGGTACAGACGACTATGACCATACGGAATTTGGGAAGACAAACTTCACAAATGCAACATCCTACGCGATGTCCAATGACAACTTCACGGAATACGCAGAGATTCCGTATTACATAAAAGCGACTTCTATGACTTTTTGTATAGTGATAATGTGTCTCGGTGTGATAGGGAACGTGATGGTCCCAATAGTGATACTAAAGACTAAGGATATGAGGAATTCTACGAACATATTTCTGGTGAACTTGAGTATAGCGGACCTGATGGTGCTGTTGGTTTGTACGCCGACTGTACTGGTCGAGGTCAACTCGAAGCCGGAGACCTGGGTGCTTGGGAAGGAGTTATGTAAGTAATAACATTACTAATTATGCAAAAATGTAATAAAATTGCTGGTAGAAAATTTTGATCGCGTTTTTTAGGTAATATTGTAATGTTCAGAAGACAAACAAGTGTAAATAATACATAGTTTAAGTGGCAATATAGTGGTAGTGGTAATTTTGATAAGTACGGTACCGGTATTTACTAAAAGTTCTATGATACACGTCTGAAAAAATATTGTAACGCTGAAGAGTTTTTTCATTTAAACGCTCGTATCTCAGAACCAACTGAACTAATTTCAAAAATTGTTCCAGTGTTAAATAGACCATTCATCGAGGAAAGCCATAAGCTTTATTTTAACTAGATGCATTGAGTAGTTCCCGTGATATGTGCGAGAAACCACATGCGTGGAAGCTGGTATATTCTTAAATCAACAGTGATTGTAAAACTCCTGAAAAGGCTGAAAACCATATTAAAAGCAAACACACCGAACACGAAGATCACGTCACAAGATATTAAACTCGTGCATGTCATATAAAATATTATTCATGAGCAGATCGGACGAGAATGAATGGTGGATAATACTGAATGAATGGAACTGCACTTTCGCAGTCGAAGAAAAACGACAAGTTGTAGAATATGAAACGTGTTTTTTTTCATAAATGGGGGAAGTGCTGGCAGTTTTTAAGCCACTAATGAGCACTCAGTATTGTTGAACTAAGATAAAATTATAAAGATAAAAGTGGTGAACAGAAGAACTTCATTTTAAGGGTTGGTTTAAGTATTATTTTGTGTTTCTATTTATTTTATAATAGTTCTGAAGAATTTTGTTTGTTTCCTTGACGAGTTAATTTTAGGAAATACTGGTCCGATATGAAAAAATATTAGGTTATATACCTACGATTTGTACGCTTTTTATCCGGGTGCGCGAAGTATTTAATAAACTAATGTGATATCTTGTATATTCATCACATAAAGTCTAAGAAACTGCTAAAATATATCTTCAAGTTATCCTTTTTTCAAATCAATGATTAATTATTTTTTGAAAACTTTTATGCAATAAAATCTGTCATAATCTTATGCTCATAGATTCATAACTAAATTTAGAGACGAATCCTTTTTTAAAACCTTGTATTATTTTTAACCATATTCATGGTACAATTTCAAAAGAGCCGACACTTGGTAAGTTCCCGACAGACTGCAACTGATACATGTGCCACTAAAGTGCAAACGTATCGTTCTTCTATCGCGTTTTATTGGATGGGTGTCTTACAAATGGCTCCTATTGGTGTCAGTTGAAGCAACTTTTATATGCACACTTGCACAGTTTTATAATTCGCGTATTTTAAATTTGAATTAAACAGTTTTACTTAATTAGAAAACCTCCGAAGTGCGAGTCAGACTCGCCCACAAAGGATTCTGTACCATCCATAAAAAAGACTTTTGCTGTATTGGAGCCCCCAAAAAATTATGTATGTTGTTCTAGTTTTTAGTATTTGTTGAAAATATGAGGTACCTACGCACTTGAGGTACGCACACACAGCCGTCTATCTTAGTCTATCGGTCAGACAGCGAAGTCTTAGTTACAGGGAGCCCATTTTGCCATTTGGCTACAGAACACTAACATATATATGATAATATCTATGTGAAATAGAAATTTCAATGCATGTATTTATCATTTTTCCATATTTGGTGGCATGGCTAAAACAGCTCAAATCAAAATTACTATTCGATTTAATTACCACTTACTAAAAATGCTACTCAGTATGCTTCTATACTTTTTTAGTAGTACTTATAGCACAAAAAAACCGGCCAAGTGCGAGTTGGACTCGCGCGCGAAGGGTTCCGAACCAAGCTGTAGTTCCACGCTTGAGTAACAGATGGCGATGTATTCAAATTGTACTGTCTTTATAATTTATTGTATGGGGACCCCCCTTAATATATAACTTTTTTTAATTTTTAGTATTTGTTATTATAGCGGCAACGAAAATACATCATTTGTGAAAATTTCAGCTTTCTAGCTATCACGGTTAATGAGATACAGCGTGGAGACAGACAGACAGACAGACAGACAACGAAGTCTTAGTAATAGGGTTCCGTTTTTACCCTTTGGGTACGGAACCCTAAAAAAGAATTTACGCTTCTATGAGAACAGAGCAAAAAGAAACGTACTCCCTTTATGCTCAACAGAATACCCAACACGAGTACACGTATTCAAAGCTCGTCAACGCAAGTAAGCATGCACTGACAATCCTCTCAGTTATGGGCCATTAAATAAACATTATGAGACCAAAATACTTCGGACTTGCGAATATGTTAGGCTTATTCTGTATCGATATAATGCTACTATTGTACAATCAGTTGCAATTGTTATGGCCTTATTGGAAATACGGCTAAAAGGTAGTTAGGTTTCTTTTACATGCTTACAACATTATTTTCTATACTAATATTATAAAGAGGAAAACTTTGTTTGTTTGTTTGTTTGTTTGTTTGTTTGGTTGTAATGAATAGGCTCAAAAACTACTGGACCGATTTTAAAAATTCTTTCACCATTTGAAAGCTACATTATCCACGAGTGACATAGGCTATATTTTATCCGGGTACGGGCAGTAATTCCCACGGGATGCGAGTGAAACCGCGGGGAAACAGCTAGTCGTACATATGGTTTGTAAAAATTAAGCAGTTTCGCCTATATTTCGAAATAAAAACTAAGATAATAGGGATGGATTCCATGACTATTATATCTGATAGAAATTCTCAATTTTGAGCAGTTACATTAGGTTAGCCGTTTTGAAACTAAAGTGAGCAGAATAACTGGTTGTTACCGAAAAGCGGTGCTCAAAAGTCGCTCTGAAATCGCATGCCACGTAATTTCAAATTTAAATTAATATCGAGTCCTAATTTTAACGTTTCTTAGAACATAAAATAAAACATTTAATTCTTCATAAAGTCTTTATTTAAATAAGCAGTCGTTTAATTAGTCGCTCGTAAAGCTAAAATTTTATCCGCGACCAATTGCCGGTTGCCATGGTTACAAGATAAAGTCACAGTTGCTCTTAATATTATTATTTTAACATTAAAACTCAATCTTTATTTCTTGGTATGCTCATTAAAGTCGGTTAAGATACCAACGGGTATATTTTACAAGTCTGACTACCAATCCGACCACCCTATGTTAATGAGAAATTATTAAATATTATGAGAAGTGCAAGTTATATTTAAGAGCTGCGGATTCCGTATGTTTTGTGACTTTTTTATTTTATTGGTGACTTTGTTTGGTGTATCAGACGATGGCGTAACCGAAGACATTAAACATTGAATCTCTTTGGGCGTAACGTATCTTCAATTAGGTACTAACAATCTTATTTTTTAAAGCTTCAAGAATCTGTAGACACGCCAGCCACTATATTAAGATTTTAAAATAGGGTGTCAAGATTCTATGAAAATCTTAATCATCATCTGCCTAGCCTTTTCCCAACAACTTTGGGGTCGGCTTCCAGTCTAACCGGATACAACTGAGAACCAGTGTTTTACATGGAGCGACTGCCTGTCTGACCTCCACAATCCAGTTACTCNTTTCAGAAGGACACATTACATCATCTGCCTAGTTTTTCACTACTATGTTGGGGTCGGCATCCAGTCTAAACAGATGCAGCTGAGTATCAGTGTTTTTCGTGGAGCGACTGCCTTTCTGACCACCTCCCAGTTGCCCGGGCAATCCGATTGTATGAACCTCTTGGTAAGACTGGTTTTCAGACTTTCTGGCTTCTGACGACCCGTAACGATTGCCGACGATACTCCTCGGTAAGACTGGTTGTCAAACTTTCTGGGTTTTTAGCAGTATCGACTGCCAAAGATGGTCAAATGACAGCCGGGGCCCACCAGTTTATCGTGCCTTCCGAAACACGGAAGAACTCGTTATGACAAGATCATCTAACAAAATTAATATATTGGAAATTTAATAGAATTGTGGCAAGTTTACACATACTTTTTTTCGTGACGAATTTACTTTGTGACGAATGTACAACAACCCACTTAACCTTATGATCGATCGATCCGCGCGGCTTTGACTTAGCCACGAGATTTTTTTCTATGAAAATCTTAATATAATATAAATACTTACCGCATAAGCGTACATTAATCATTCAATTCGTGGTAAAAAAAATGCATTTGCGTGGCCTTTAAAAATATTGTAGGTTCTATTTCTGCCTACGGAACCCTAAACTATATAACTTTAATTGTATTTTAAGAGGATATGCCCTTTAAAGGCGTGCTTAGTAATGACGTTCAGTAAAACCACGTTATTTTGATGTTCTCTTATACAAATATGAAATAGCGTGGCGGAATAATTTTGGACTGCTTTTTTTTTAAGAAATAACTGTAAAGTACCATCAAAGTGCTTTTAGGCCTTAAATGTGTATATTTTAAGCGGAAAAGTCGTTTGCTAAATGTATTTGGTGTGTTTTTGTTTGCTCTGAATATTGTTGAGGATTTTAATATTTTTAGTTTAAATGTTTTTCAATAAAATAAGCTTATTTATTAATATTATCATCATGGGCTACATGATGATAATATTAATAAATAAGCTTATTTTATATCTATTTTGGCACAAACGAGTAGTTTAACCGAATAAGACAACTGATTATATATGACCAAAACGTATCGTTCTGATGTATCAACTATATTATTGCCAAGTTTCACCGAAATCCTTTCAGCAGTTTACGCGTGACGTAGTGACAATCACATTTTCAAACTCTCGCCTGTTTAATAATAGTGTGAAGTATGATTATTACTTATTGAGGTTATCAATAAATGCAAAGCTAATAATACTAAAAGCTATTGATTTCATATACCTACCAATAGATTGATAAACTGAAAAGGTACTTGATTATGAAGGTTATAATATGGACAAAATAAAAATAATAATACAGGTTCAGTAATCAATCAAGACCTCAGTATTATCTATACTAATATTATAAAGCTGAAGAGTTTGTTTGTTTGAACGATTTGAAATTTCTTTCAGTGTTAGATAGCCCATTTATCGAGGAAGGCTATAGGCTACTTTTTTTTCGGGTGCGCCGAGTAGTTTCCACGGGACGCGGGTGAAACCTGCTAGCTAGTCATAAGCTGGTTCCCGCGGTTTCCCGGACATAACACGGCCTACGTTACTCGGGGTTAGTCTAGGTTATCAACAGTGAAAGAAGTGAAAGATAGTAAAGGCTAGACAGATAAGGATGTAATAAACAAATAATAATCGACGAGATATTTCTTATTACGAAACAAATAATCTTATATATAAAAATGAATCGCTAAATGTGTTGGTAAGCGCATAACTCAAGAACGGCTGGACCGATCGGGCTTATTTTGGTCTTAAAATGTTTGTACAGATCGAAAGAAGGTTTTAACGATGAGAAAATTGAAATTGAAAAAATGATTATAAAAAAATCAGGATCCGCGTACGAAGTTGCGGGCAGAAGCTAGTTTAGAATACAAGTTTTGATTTGAACCTACAGTAACTTGTCGGTCTCATCTCTACTGCAAATATTTAATAATAAACATACAAAAAAGCTTTAGACCAGCCCAAAAACCGGTCCTTTGATCCGCAATTTAATTTTAATTAATTAGCTATAATAAAGTAGCGGAACGAATCAATTTCAGAAGAGATCGGATATTGGATTTACAAAAAGAAACGTTAGGAGGCTGCGAGTAAGATCAAAATTTTTTTTAGCGCTACCTATTCTCTTTGATGCTTGTAATTTACTAAGAATACTTATCTATACTAATATTATAAAGAGGTAAAATTGTTTGTAAATTTGTAAGTTTGTTTGTAGGGGGTAATCTCTGGAAGTAATGAACCAATTTAAAAAAAATGATTCTTTGGTAGAAAGCTACATTATTCGTGAGTGCTACGGATACTAAGAATTTCCCACGGGACGCGAGTGAAACCGCGGAAAACGGATAGTATTTCATAGTTTCAAAACTAGCTTCCATTCACGGATTCACTTGGTACCAAACTATTTCGCGCACCCGGATAAAACGTAGCCTATTTAAGTCATTGCACAGGCCATATTACTGCCGTATTGTGTCAAAATCCGTTCAGTGATGATGGCATCCTAGCCGATTGCCGGCCACGGCGGCTGTTCTCATATAAGGAGATCAGCCAGCTGCGCAGAACATATTATAGTGCACAAGCATTTGCGCAGACACAGGTGCACTCCCTATTCCCTCACTCTCATAACCCGATGGGACGGCAATCCAACACGACCGGAGAGAGATTAGGCGCAGGACCGACATTAACGTGCTCTCCGATGCACGGGTGAATCAATCACCAACTTCCAACTCCGGGCTGCTTTGTGAAGTAATCGAACCCGAGACCTCGTGCACAGCAGTCGGCTATGCGACCACTAGACCAACGAGGCCTTTCTCAATAACGAAACAAATGAACACAGATTTCTCAATTACTTAAAAATAGCTACATCTGTATACGACGATTGTTTGCTAAAATTAGACAGACGGAACAATGACTGCGGATCAAAAGGTCATCGTACGTGAAACGGAATGTAATATTAGATGAATACAAGGAAAGGTTGACAATAACAGAAATAGAAAAAAAGCTTTACAATATGGATAGGGTTAATATTTTTAGGTTCTGTATCCAAGTAAAAAATGGCCCCATTTGTGGTCTTTGGGGGAATTTCCGAGAAATTGCTAAAATGTAAAAAAGGAAAGCCAAGTTCAATACAAAACCTATGCTTGGTTGGGGGCTTCGCCGCTAAAAGATTGGAGATCTAAATGAGTGCCAAGTTCTGAACAAAATCCAAATATGTATTTATAGGAACAAAATGACAATCAACGTCGTCAAAACGTAGGTTTTATCTAATGAGAATAATAGATGCTCTCGTTTTAGCTCTAATAGTTTAGTTAATAGTTCGTTTGGCCTAAACGCAACCTTAAATATCCAGAAAGTAGGTACCTACTCATATGCTTTAAGCTGGTCCAGAATATCCGTACCCAAGGAAAAAACCTAGGATTTACTGTTTTCACAACTGTATTATTGGGATAAAATAGGCAGTTCCATGTTATTTTATTTCAATAAAACTGACAATAACAAAACAATAACCGCTTCTCTCTTGTAATGTACAGACGACAGCAGGTCAACGTAAATGAATCTGTCAAATTTTACTAATCGAATTTTATCCTTCCACTATTGTGATAAGGTTGAAGATCGATTGCAGAAATTTGTCAGATTGTGGTAACTTAATGTGCTGTCGTCTGTACCAATACAAACTTAATAGGTAACCATTCCTTGCACATGCTGACTTTGTATCAAACGACCAATACAAGTACAATATTATCACGAAAATCAACCTTATTTTGTAGAGCACAAGATTGAGATTCCTTCGCTATAAAGTTCGGAAGCCGAAACCGCGAAACGCCCTAATTAAGTGCTATAAAGTAAACGTTCGGTGAAGGTTACACGTGCGACTTTTAATCGCGCGATTTTTTATCGGCTTTTTTTTATTCAATCCCGTGCAACTTAAGTACTTAGATTTTGATTCAGATAATTAATTCGTTCATCATTATCATCATATCAGCCAATTGCCGTCTCTTGCTGAACGTATAAGCCTGCTCCAACGAACGCTCTTTATCTATACTAATATTATAAAGCTGAAGAGTTTGTTTGTTTGTTTGAACGCGCTAATCTCAGGAACTACTGGTCCGATTTGAAAAATTTATCGAGGAAGGCTATAGGCTACTTTTTATCGGGTTGCGCCGAGAAGTTCCCACGGGATGCGGGTGAAATCGCTGACAGAAGCTAGTTTATCATTAATTCAGAAATTAATGATGCACATACCATTTATTACCATTTTCGGCCTGAANATCGAGGAAGGCTATAGGCTACTTTTTATCGGGTTGCGCCGAGAAGTTCCCACGGGATGCGGGTGAAATCGCTGACAGAAGCTAGTTTATCATTAATTCAGAAATTAATGATGCACATACCATTTATTACCATTTTCGGCCTGAATATTCTCGTTTTCTATTTGAGTATCTTGATCTATATCTATCTATATATAATCTATTCTGAAAAAAATACAAACACCCGAAGTGAGAACCTCCTCCTTTTTGGGAAGTCGGTTCAAAAAGAAACTGATATACATACTTATTATGTAGTATTATCATCATTCTGTAGCGCTACGAACACACAAACATACATGCTAGTTTCGTTTGCTAACATTATTAAAGTAAGTTAATAAAAATAAAATGAAACCCCCATTATATTTCCTGGGTTTTATGTAGTGAGAAGGACCAATAAAATGGCTTAGACACGCAGTAATGTAATTATTGAGTCAACTATACTTCGTGTTATGGTTTTATATTTTCGTGCTCATTTTCATTAAACAAACAAAAGTATGTGACCATAGGCTAAGTGCTGTAATGTAATAGGCACGAAGGTACTTGTTTTATTTTAAGAATATTTATATTTAGGATTTTAACTAGTTATTACATACGGTTTTGCCCGCATTCACACGCCTTCTACTTCCTATTTATTTCTGTTCACCTTATCTGATGTTTCCCCTGTATTCGTTAGAAGATTGAAATATATAACAGCGAACAGTTAACACAAACAAACTGACATTTGCATTTATATTTTAGTGAGATTACATGCTCTTAGTTACTATGTGGCTATGATTGGTAAAATCATATTACCCACTTTACTAAGGGCTCAAGTTTGCCGACAACATAGACGTCAGATTTCTTAAAAAAAATTGTTCACTATGTAGTTCCACGTTCAAGTTTCACAGTAAACAGTTGTTTTAAACAAAAAGGACGTTTATGTCAACATGTCATGTATTTGTTTACTTCAACGTGGCAATTAGGTATTTTGCTCTTTGTTTTAATATTTTTAATTATTGTAGAAACCTGTACCAATATTCCTAATTACAAGCAAATTAGATCTTACTTCCTGAAACATTATTTTTACAAAAAAACAGAGTTTTTAAGAATTCCTAAAATACAAAACCAACCTACTAAAACTTGATCCTAAACTAAAGCAATTCTAAGAACAAAATATTAGAAAGTTTCCCAAGTTATTGGAGTATGTTAAGACATAACGCCTTATCCAGATACGGAACAGTTCAGGAATATATCACGTGGAAGCAATATTTTAGTGTAGTTTGGCTCGACACCTACTTATATTAAAAACGTGGAAGTACTCACCAAGAAGTGTTGGATATTCTGTAGTTTCGCATATTCAATATTTGACTTTTTTAGGGTTCCGTACCCAAAGGATAAAACGGGACCCTATTACTAAGACTTCGTTGTCTGTCTGTCCGTCTGTCTATCTCCAAGCTGTATCTCATTAACAGTGATAGCTAGAATGCTGAAATTTTCACAAATGATGTATATCCGTTGCCGCTATAACAACAAATACAAAAAATTAAAAAAAAATAAATTATTAAGGCTGTTGATTTATATTAATTAATTTAAAAATTGTATACTAGTAGCGCCATCTATTGGAAATAATGTGCAACTTAAGTAACTCACACTTGACCATTCCTATTGTACTTTTTTCATAGATGATGGTACGGAACCCTTCGTGCGCGAGTCCAACTCGCACTTGGCCGGTTTTGGTTTTAAAGGGACTTAACATTAAAAAAAAATAGTTTTACTAATAGCAATTTTAAAACAAAAACTTTCGTCATCTTCTCGCACATATCATAAAAAAATCAATTTATCATATCCGAAGATAGAAGGATTAACAATCAGGGTTTCTTACGTCTAAGCGCCTTAAAACATGATGTACAGTTTCTAGGTGTATTGTAGATACCACTATCCAGTTTTTGTTGGGAAATATCTGGAGTCCTTTGTATACCAGGGCCGCGGTAATTCGCGTGAAAAGTCCCGCGGCCCCACATACTTTGGCCCTAAGAGACCCCATTGGAGAGTGTTGGTCTTAACTGATAAAACATACTTCTGAGGACCTGGAATACAGTAGAAGGACACACTGGGTTACAGTGTCATCATCTGCCTAGCCTTTTCCCAACTATGTTGGGGTCGGCTTCCAGTCGTACCGAATGCAGCTGAGAACCAGTGTTTTACATGGAGCGACTGCCTGTCTGACCTCCACAACCCAGTTACCCGGGCAACCTGGCACCCCTGGGTAAGACTGGTTGTCAGACTTTCTGGCTTCTGACTACCCGTAACGACTGCCAAAGCTGTTCAAATGACAGCCGGGACCCACTGTTTATTGTGCCTTCCGAAACACGGAAGAACTCATTACGACAAGATGCACGGACCGACCGCGCCAAGCGTTGCTTAACCTTATGATCGATCGATCCGCGCGACTTTGACTTAGCCACGAGCTCTTCTCACTGGGTTACAGTGTATTTGAGTAAAACAAAGTGCACTTTTTTGTACGAAAGTGTGCACAAACCCTGTACTCGTGGCCGAATTAAAACAAATGTTCTCTGAAACGAAGTGTTTTCTTTTACGAGAGTTTTATTAAGAGACCATTATTATACCCAAGATATCTACAGGTGTTAAGTGGGAGTAATGAGCGCGATTCCAAGAACATTATCGTTAAGTCAATGACGTGGATAGACCAACAAGTTGTTCTCATATTTTGTGATTAGCTTCTGCCAGCGGCTTCGCCCGGGTAACACTTAAAATACAGTTTTTTCCCGTTCCCGTAGCAATTTCGAGAAATCCTATCTTATCTCGCTTAAGAGTCTCAAGATGACCCTCTGTGCAAAATTTCAGCTGTAAAGCTTCACGGGTTTAGGCCTTGCGTTGATGAGTCAGTGAATGAGTCAGGACTTTGATTTTTATATGTATAGATTAGTACCAAGGTTCAGGTAACTGGGTTGTTGAGCTCAGATAGGCAGTCGCTACATGTAAAACACCGGCCGACCCTAATATAGTTGGGAAAAGGCCAGGCATATGATGATACCAAGGTTTGTGGGTAAACTAATTTAACGTGCGCTCTTTTCAGACTTTGTAACCAGTCATATTCACATCTATTTGTCGCTACTTCTAATCAAAACTACAACAACAAACAAATAACACACAGATTATCTACTTTTTACCCGGCTATGGGAAGTGGTTCTTACGGGAAGCGAGTGAAACCGCTGGCAGAACCTAGTGTTATGATAAAACACACCTATTATATTAGGCGAAAAGTCACTCACCGATTTTACGAGCTAAAAATTTCACCAATCGTTAGCCTTACTTGCCTTACATAGCATAACTTCAAGCCAAGACTATACCTATTTGGCAACAATTCATAAACCTACCTATTTCAAGAAAATATAACTTACTTAATATTACAAAGAGCACACAATTTCACGTTGAATTTAAAATTGTATTGCATTAGAAAATATGAATTGGCAAAGAATTTATCTCCCATGTAAAATTAGATTTTAAATTGCCATTTACAATAGAATACAAAATGTTACAAATTCTGCAAATAAATAAGTCTTCTACTTTAGCTCCAAAGGCTTAAATATTTTTTACTTCTAAAACTCATCACAGGTTAATTTTTAGGGTTCCGTACAACGGGGTAACACCAAGGGGTAAAACGGGACCCTATTACTAAGACTCCGTTGTCTGTCTGTGTGTCTGTCTCCACGCTGTATCTCATTAACCGTGATAGCTAGAAAGCTGAAATTTTCACAAATGATGTATTTCCGTTGCCGCTATAACAACAATTACTAAAAATTTAAAAATATATACCAAGGGGGTCCCCATACAATAT
This sequence comes from Heliothis virescens, assembly GCA_002382865.2. Classification (NCBI taxonomy): domain Eukaryota; kingdom Metazoa; phylum Arthropoda; class Insecta; order Lepidoptera; family Noctuidae; genus Heliothis; species Heliothis virescens. Next base: position 8,487,352 of record NWSH02000081.1, on the reverse strand, counting down.
ACGCAAATTATAACTTTGTTATTCATATATTTGTATGAAAAACAAAATTATTTTTTGCTGTCCGAAAAACTAGCTAAAATACAAAATTTTGGCTAGTTGTAGGTAATAGATACGTTCATTTTTCATAGATAGTGGTACGGAACCCTTCGTGCGCGAGTCCAACTCGCACTTGGCCAGTTTTGCAAAATACGTGTCTACTCGATGACCTTCTACTTAGCTAAAAATTTTACTTCCTAAGCATATTTACCGAACTGCCAAAAAAGGCTATGTTTTTAAAATTAGGCACAAACTTTCCCTTTGCCAAAATTTCAATTGTGCTTGCCAAATCTAACCGCAAAAACGGCTTCTAAGCCTCTTAGCATATCTGCGCCTAATTTATGATAAAGGGTGGAACACACTGCACTGCGGATGCCAAAAGGCTGTGTTTACACGGTTGTTAGATGACAATGTACAAAAGCCGAATCTGGCAAATTTACTTCAATCCATTTTCAACCTTATCACAATAGTGGAAAGTTAATGTTCGATTGGTAAAATTTGTCAGATTTGGGTAGATTTACCTACTGCTGTCTGTACCAGAGCAGCATTATGACAAGTTGTAGCATAGATATAGAATAATAGACAGATTGGTCGTCGTGATTTTTATTGAAGTCAAAAATGAAATACACCAGTTCAGTGACTTTTCATGTGTGAGTGTGTCAACAAATAGCTATATTGTGCTGCTTTCCTCAACTTTCAACTGTAGATTGCGATTGAGCATCAGTCATAACAAGTTCCTCCATGTTTCGGTAGGCACGTTAAATTGGTAGGTCCCGGCTGCCGTTTGGACTTATTAAAGGCCTTACGGGTAGAAACCAGAAAGTGTGACAATCAGTGTTATCGAAGGGGTATAGCGTTGCCCGGGTAACTGGGTTATGGAGGTCAGGTAAAAAGTCGCTCCATGTAAAACACTGGTTCTCAGCTGCATCCAGTTAGCATGCAGGCCGACCCCAGCATAGTTAAGAAAAGGCTAGGCAGATGTGAGTTTTAGTCGTGGAAATATGCTAAGTATCTAAATTATACAAAAATGTATTATGTACTTATATCATATTAAATTCTGAGTATTAGATACTTAAGATAAAAGCTTTATGTAACTACTATTTAAATTCAGCTGAAGTATTTGTAATGGAAATGTTATCTTGTTCATCTAACCCACTTACAAGTTTCAGTTTCTGCGAATACGACAGGTCTGTAGTAAGCCTTGCTGAGCAATTTTAATAGCGTAAACTTAGATAGTTTTACTACATTTTATTTTTAGAAATTTCTGCTCTCCAATGTTTAAATTTCTTCATGAATGGTTTAATATTATTACCGGCACGGTCACGGTACAGCAAATAACGTGTCATTTAAATTTGAACATTAAATTGTATGACGTATGATACATTTCGTAACAACGTGAGTTGTTAGATAGGAAACCGCGCGCTGACAGCCCGCCGTTGGCTTTTTTGTATTGACGTTATGAAATATATCATACGTCATACAATTTAATGTTCAAATTTAAATGACACGTTATTTGCTGTGCCGTGACCGTGCCGGTACAATGTGCCATGACCCTTAGACGGCCACAGACAGAGGCACACCCACAGCTTATAAACTTATAACACCCCTGTTTTTGCGTCGGGGGTTAAATAATACTTAATCAATCGTTTAACTTTATAATCAAAATCAAAAAGTATTTATTCAGAGTAGGCTAAAAACAGCACTTTTCGAACATTAAAATTACATGAGACAGCCCCAAAAATGCCCTTGATCTTACTATGGCTACCAAAACCAATTCGTACCTGTTTCCTGTGAGACAAATTGATAAACTGCAACAGCACTCGAAGATTGTGTAGTATTCGTCAATATCGGGATAGTTACATATGGTTCCTCAAGATAGTACTTAACTGCATACAATTGCAACTTGCAACAATTTGCAGCACCTACCACGTACTGTTGGGTATTGGTAGGACTTAATGCTCGAATTTCGTAGTCAGAAAAGGAATAATCCTTCAAGTTTAATAATCCCTACAAATATTATAAATGCGAAAGTAACTCTGTCTGTCTGTCTGTTACGCTTTCACGCCTAAACCAGTGAGCCGATTTTGATGAAATTTGGTATAGAGATAGAATATACCCTGAGGAACAACATAGGCTACTTTTTATCCGGGTACGGGAAAAAGTTCCCATAGGAAGCGGGCGAAGCCGCTAGCAGAAGTTGGTTTGTGACAAATTAATGGAGAAAATCTAATTGTAGAAGAATATAACCCTTTTTGGCCCTTCTTTAACATCGAACCCAGTATCCCAGCTAACAACAACGCACTGAAAGAAGTATTATAGTTTACTACCTGTTTCACTCGCGTTCCATGGAACATTTTTCGCGCACTCAGATTAAGAAGTAGGTAATCTATAACCTTTCCCAATCAACGGGCTGCGTAACACTGAAATAATTTTTCAAATCGGACTTGTAGTTCTTAAAATCAGAGCGTACCAATAAAAAACTCTTCAGCTTATAACATTCGTAGCTATTAAAATTGGATAATTACATAAGGTCTTACTACAAAAAAGATAAGCACACGTTCAACACATGTTTAGAAATTTGTATGGAGAATTTCCTAAAATACGCGTTGAACGTGTGTTTATCGTTTTTGTAGTAAGACCTTTTTGTATCTACCTACTACCCAACTAGCGACTGGTCCAATCTATTTATAGTCTAACTCTGTGGGTCGAAGCCTTCTAAAGGTATAGAATATCGTATTTTTAAAGTATTGGGTATCTTCTGTTATTGGATATTTAGGTACTCTCTGACGCCGTCGTAACGGCTAAAATCCGTTTGACGTAAACTGTGAATAATTATGTTAATTAATACCTATTTAAACGTAAGTATTCCTTTTATACGTTTGTTGACTTGACGGTACCAAAATAGGTGGTAATTAAACAGTATAAAGGAATACCCACACATTTGCAAAACAGAGTCAGATTAGACGTTAGCCCAAAGAATACCTATAAGGGCAAGTTTTGATTCCTCTGCGTGGGAAAATCTTGAATAATGTACTGTAGATACACAATACACTTGTGGTGTTGATTTATATCGGTACAAATTCTAGTGTAACCAGAACTATGAAATTATATGATACATGTAATACAGTAATACAGTAAGTATGTGGCAGTGGATGGATGCGGGCTGCCCATGATCGGGATGGTTAAAGTTGGTTGGGGGAGGCGGGGGGGCCTACAGTGAGCAGTGGGTGGCAAATGGCTGATATGAGGATAATCATGATGTGCCTAAGACCTATGTGATAGATAGATAGATAGATAGATAAAACATTTATTCAGTACAAACAATAACAGACACAAAGAAATTGACAACAAAAAAAAAATAAGATAAACAAGTGGGTACACAATACAAATAGCAACGACATTAAAGACAAACAACAAAAAAAAATATGATATTATAAAATTACAAATTCGACGGTAGTATGGAAGAAAGAATACAAAGAAATGTATGTATGTATATAGCTGCTGCGGGATTGATCGAAAGAGTTACCGCGGCCCAGGTACACAAAGGGCTCATGAAGAAACACGATGGGTTTTAGTCAGTAAAAGTCTGAAAGGTGACAGCATGAGGGAATGCTGTCACCCACAGCGGGCGGGGTCATCTGATGATTTCCTACCGAAAAAAAGGTCCTATATGGCTGATAAATATATGTATGAGACAAATATAACAAAAACTAAGTTAAGAGTGTAAACTAATGATGCCTTTCAGAAATACCACACCAATTTCCATCGTTAAATAAAACGGCTTTCTATAGGAAATAGTAAAATTAAACAGACAAAAAATACACATTTATCTCAAAGCAATAAATCACGGTGAACCGAAAAGCCTATTTAGTGGATAATGTAAAAACTATTAGCAGTAATGCGGGTACGATTTATTGGTCCCTATCTACGTTTTGGGTCACTTAAAATCTATTTGGTCCTGGTGTTTGTATCATGTCGCTTAGTTACAAGGTTTTCTTGGAATGTGTACTAAAAATATTTAAATAAAAGCTAGATAACAAAAGTGAAACATGAGCGTCCTAGCCGATTGTCGTTCACGGCGGCTATTCTCATATAAGGAGATCAGCCAGCTGCGCAGGACATATTATAGTGCACACGTATTTGCGCAGACACAAGTGCACTCCCTATTCATCCATCACTCTCACAGACCAATGAGACGGCAATCCGACACGACTGAAGGAAGATTAGGCGCGGTTTCAATAGGAGAATTCATACTTGTCACTCTTCCACTTAGTTACTTTTTTAAATTGTGAATTTAAAGGTCGTAGGTAGTCGCAGGTCGCTTTCAACCGGACATTCTTTTAGATCAATGTAGGAAGGTTTACTTACGTTTAGCTGCGGAAGTCCTGTGAATAACTTAGCTCCATAACTGAAAAGATCTTTAGTTCCATCTTTGGTAAGACCATAAACGAGGAGCTTAGTACCTATGTGTTACATAAACCGAGAGACTTGAGACTTAGGTCACCTTTTACGATACCCCCAGGCAAACATCATTCTTTATTCCTTTATTTTCTTTCCACGGCTTACCCATACTCTTTATAGCGTAATTTAACAATACCTAAGTGTACAATATATCACAATATTGGCTTCGAAACTGCCAATAAATCGCCATAAACTTTCTCACCTCCACTAAAAGGCACAGATTTTAATTTGTGCCAATATTTGGCCAAGTCTTGGCTGGACCACAACCAACAATTTCTTTTTACGATGTCCTCTTGGCGCCACGTCTGGGAACCGTTAAACGCGAACTTTTAACCGTATAGATGATATATCATAATGAAATAGTAGTTTGTTTCGATTTGTAAGTAAGACTTACTCGATTTTATGGCCTAGCGGATTTGGGTCTATCGAACACGGAGTGGTTTTTCTATATCAATAATGGTTTTTTGATGGATATTATTTTCTGGCTTTTGAAGATGTTAAACTTCGCAAGTTGGTATGTCATAGTTATTTAAATAATTATGTGTATATCAGAAACTTTGTAGTCGTATCTTTAACTAAAAATAAAAAAAAACTGACATTAGTTATTATAAAAACAATTCGTGATCGTTCAGAACTATTTGCTTAAGAGCCAATTATGGCAATTCCGTCAGTTGTTAAGAGCAATTTTCTATCAATTTTATTCTTAGAGTTGGTGGTACTATTTTAGGCAGGCGTTTATGGTAAGATTCATAAAAAGGTTTAGACTCTAACTGCACTGAGCGTAACTGAACTTCAGCGGACTTGCGCGACACGACGCGTCAAAATATTCTTTGTATGAAATTATTGTATGAGACATCACGCACAAAGCGGCAACTGAACTTCACTACAACCACACAATTTCATAACAAGACGCATCGTGACGAGCAGTTCCGCTGACGCTTAGTGCGGTTTGACTCTTACGCGTCAGCACGTGTCCATTCATAGTTTGTTTATGCACAAAGGTTGCAATTTCGCGGACATTTTAGAAAAGTTCGCACGCAATTTGTTACTGCTTGCCAGAACAACTACAGCAGAAGAAATATTTATGTGCGTCACAGTACACCCGTTATATTACGCCCCTAGTTTAATGTAACTTTTGCTCTTGAGTCTCAATTACACATCCCAGTGGTCCTGACTTTTAAAAGTGCGTGGGTGAGTTCCTAATCAAGAAACATGGCGCAAAGTTGCAACCACCTCCGCTCTGTGCTGCATTTATAATTTATTGTATAACTCATTCATCTTAGTTTCTACTACATATTGCGATAGTCTAGCCTTAAAGTTATGAGACTACCTAGTTTGGTCATACATATTTGTACTAATATTATAAAGTTGAAAGATTGGCTGCAACGATTCAAATATTTTTTTAGTGTTAGATAGCCAATTTTTCGCGAAAGGCTATAAGATACTTTTTAGCCGGATGTGCGGAGTAGTTCCCACGGGATGCGGATAAATTAATAGGCGGGAGCTAGTTGGGATTTTTAGGCGCTACATATAGACGACAGCACATCAAGCTACCACAATCTGTCAAATTTCTGCAATAGATTTTCAACCTTATCTCAATAAAAGTAGGCTAATGTTTGTCTGGTAAAATTTGACAGATTCGGGTACCGTGACCTGCTGTTGTCTGTACATCATGTAGCGGGACATAATTAAGTAGTGTAAGCCTGGAATTTGGGCGATGACTGATCAAAAATATTAAGAATAGAAAAGGCTGTATTACATAGCCGTATCCTGTAATCATTTTTGCCAAATTAGGGTAGAAAGATCTCTTGAAATTTTCGAATGAAAATGTAGGAATTTTTGCGAAAGTATTCCCAATAACCTTTTTTTAAGAGAAAAAAGATCCTAAAAACACGAATTTGCACTAAATGGTAAGTGAAGGAAGAGAATAAATAAATCTTGAGGAATTTACACCGTAGTTACTGAAGTAATATTTTCAAAGGAGATTGTAATTACTGTGTCTGATATTGTAGCCAAGCTGAATTTAATTTTTGGTTTCCTGTGTCAAAGGTTAAATCTTTAATATCGGAAATCCAAATATTATCCAACCTAATATGTATAACCACTTGCCTTACAATTAATTACATAACTAAGTATTCTTGAAATAACTGTACAGACGCCAGCAAATTTTACTAATCGAAAATTAACCTTTCACTGTTGTGACAATGTTGAAAATCAATTCATAAAATTTAACAGCCTGAAGCAGGTATCAACCTGCTTCAGGCTGTTATATATAGTATTAAATATGGGGTTCTGTACCCACCACCACTTATGTAAAACAATCTCTGTCGTAAATACGACAGCAGGTCAACTTATCCGAATCTGTCAAACCTTCCTCCATTGTAATAAGTTTGAAAATCTGTTGCAGAAATTTGACAGATTGTGGTAACTTGATGTACTGTTGTCTGTAGGTACCTGTTATGTATCAAAAAACCTCTGTCGTACCAAAGGCCCAAAAATGACCTCTCAATATCCCCTTTTGTTCCCAGGTCTGGCAGTACCATTTGTGGAGCTCACAGTGACCCACGCATCAGTCCTCACGATCTTAGCCATCAGTTTCGAGCGCTACTACGCGATCTGCGAGCCCTTGAGAGCTGGGTACGTCTGCACCAAGACGCGGGCGACCCTCATCTGCGCGCTCGTCTGGTTCTTCGCTGCGTTGTTCACCAGGTACTTGCAGTGGCTAGTGGGGGGTGATGGTACTTTGAGGAAAATAAGGAGGTTTATAAGGGGCAGCTGGTTTAGTACCAAAAAGTTATTTGGGAGAGAGAAAGTGGGTACAGAGTAATTTTGCACAACTCTAAGACAGGGGTTACACGATCAATCTGGCGTCAGTCCAGTCCATCAGTCTGGT
>NWSH02000081.1:8442506-8464386 GCA_002382865.2 Heliothis virescens | reverse complement strand
CACGGAACAGTTCAGGAATATATCACGTGGAAGCAATATTTTAGTGTACCTACTTATATTAAAAACGTAGAAGTACTCGCCAAGAAGTGTAAGATTTTCTATAGTTTCGCATATTCAATATTTGACTTTCCTGGCTCCGACAGTAAATTGCATAATTTTTTTAGTTAATAACAATTTAAAAACAAAAAGTTGCTTCATTATCTCGCATGTATCACATCCAAATACATATACAAAAACTTTTGTATTTATGATATTCGTGGATAGTAGGATCTACGATCAGGGTTTGTTACATCTAAGCGCGTGAGATAGTGTCAGACTGTCAGACTCCTACTGATTAAAACCCACCGTGTTCCTTCTGGAGCCCATTGTATGCCAGAACCGCGGTAACACTTTCGAACGTCTGGCAAAATGGAACATCAGCTGGAGATCTTGAAGTTCTATTGTCTAAGGAAAAAAAAAATTGTCTTCAATAATAAAAAAAAAATCTGAAGACGTGTAATACGTCTTCAGATTTTTTTTTTTTCCTTATGTGTCCCTATGTAGTAATAGGGACATATAGTGTTTAATTAATTTGAATAAAACACAGTGCATTTTTTTGTACGAAAGTGTGCACAAACCTGTACTCGTGGCCGAATTAAAACAAATGTTCTCTGAAACAAAGAGCTTACTTTTACGAGAGTTTTATTAAATGACCATTAAGTATACCCAAGATGTCTTCAGGTGTTAAGTGGGAGTAATGAGCGCCATTCCAAGAACATTATCGTTAAGTCAATGACGTAGATAGATCAACAAGTTGTTCTCATATTTTGTGACTAGCTTCTGCCAGCGGCTTCGCCCGGGTAATACTTAAAATGCAGTTTTTTCCCGTTCCCGTAGCAATTTCAAGAAATCCTATCTTATCTCGCTTAAGAGTCTCAAGATGAACCTCTGTGCAAAATTTCAGCTGTAAAGCTTCACGGGTTTTGGCCCTGCGTTGATGAGTCAGTGAATGAGTCAGGACTTTGATTTTTATATGTATAGAAGATTAGTAGGTACCAAGGTTCAGGTAACTGGGTTGTAGAGCTCAGATAGGTAGTCGCTACATGTAAAACACCGATCGACCCTAATATAGTGGGGAAAAGGCCAGGCATATGATGATACCAAGGTTTGTGGGTAAACTAATTTAACGTGCCCTCTTTTCAGACTTTGTAACCAGAGTCATATTTACATCTGTCTGTCGCTATTTCTAATCAAAACTACAACAACAAACAAATAACGCACAAAAAATCTACATAGACTAGTTTTTGCCCGGCTATGGGAAGTGGTTCTCATGGGAAGCGGGTAAAACCGCTGGCAGAACCTAGTGTTATAATAAATCACACCTATTATATTAGCCTAAAAGTCACTCACCGATTTTAAGAACCAAAAAAATCACCAATCGTTAGCCTTACTTGCCTTACGTAGCATAACTTCAAGCCAAGACTTTACCTATTTGGCAACAATTCATAAACCTACCTATTTCAAGAAAATATAACTTACTTAGTATACACTACAAAGAGCATACAATTCCACGTTGAAATTAAAATTGTATTGCATTAGAAAATATGAATTGGCAAAGAATTTATCTCCCATGTAAAATTAGATTTTAAATTGCCATTTACAATAGAATACAAAATGTTACAAATTTTGCAAATAAATAAGTCTACTGCTAGCTCCAAAGGCTTAAATATTACTTCTAAAACTCATCACAGGTTTATTTTTAGGGTTCCGTACTCTAAGGGTAAAACGGGACCATATTACTAAGACTTCGTTGTCTGTCTGTCTGTCTCCAGGCTGTATTTCATAAACCGCGATAGCTAGAAAGCTGCCGTTTTCCTTGCCGCTATAACAACAAATACAAAAAAATATATATATATACCTATATAAAGGGGGGTCCTCGTACAATAAACGTATGAAACCGCAAATAATAACTTTGTTTTTCATATATTTGTATGAAAAAGAAAGTTATAATTTGCGGTTTTTAAAAATGTTTGTATTTTGGCTAGTTGTAGGTAATAGATACGTTCTTTTTTCATAGATAGTGGTACGGAACCCTTCGTGCGCGAGTCCAACTCGCACTTGGCCGGTTTTGTAAAATACATGTCTACTCGATGACCTTCTACTTAGCTAAAAATTTTACTTCCTAAGCATATTTACCGAACTGACAAGAAAAGGTCATGTTTTTAAAATTAGGCACAAACTTTCCCTTTGCCAAAATTTCAATTGCGCTTGCCAAATCTAACCGCAAAAACGGCTTCTAAGCCTCTTAGCATATCTGCGCCTAATTTATGATAAAGGGTGGAACACACTGCACTGCGGATGCCAAAAGGCCGTGTGTACATGGTTGTTAGATGACAATGTACAGAAGCCGAATCTGGCAAATTTACTTCAATCCATTTTCAACCTTATCACGATAGTGGAAGGTTAATGTTCGATTGGTAAAATTTGACAGATTTGGGTAGATTTACCTACTACTGTCTGTATCAGAGCAGCATTATGACAAGTTGTAGCATTGATATAGAATAATAGACAGATTGGTCGTCGTGATTTTTATTGAAGTCAAAAATGAAATACACCAGTTCAGTGACTCATGGCCAGTTTCTGAGCACCTTTATCGGTGGTTTATCTATTCATTTTCCCTTAAAAATGAATAGATAACCTTTCGATAGCGAGACTCAGAAACCGGCCATTATTCATGTGGAGTTCGTGAACAAATATATGCTGCTTTCCTCAATTTCAAACTTTAAACCGTAGATGGGTGACCATCTTGTCATAGCAAGTTCCACGTTAAATTGTTAGGTCCTGGCTGTCATTTGGACACATTTGAAAGGCGTTATGGGTAAGAAAGTATGACAACCTGTCTTACCGAGGGGTATCGGTTTGCCCGGCTAACGGCCGTTCCCAATAACCTATCTAACTCTGGATTTGCTTACCAGAGATAGGAATTTGACATTACTTGTATGGGGCTAATGTCAAAATTCTATTAGAGATAGACAGAATATTGATTTCCGCAGTAAGTAGGTTGTGGAGGTCAGATAGGCAGTCGCTCCATGTAAAATACTGCATCCAGATAGCATGCAGGCCGACCCCAGCATAGTTAGGAAAAGGCTAGCAGATGTGAGCTTTAGTCGTGGAAATATGTTAAGTATCTAAATTATACTAAAATGTATACTTATGTCATATTAAATTCTGAGTATCAGATACTTAAGATAAAAGCTTTATGTAACTACTATTTAAATTCAGCTGAAGTATTTGTAATGGAAATTTTATCTTGTTCATCTAACCCACTTACAAGTATCAGTTTCTGCGAATACGACAGGTCTGTAGTAAGCCTTGCTGAGCAATTTTAATAGCGTAAACTTAGATAGTTTTACTATATTTTATTTTTAGAAATTTCTTCATGAATCTTGTTAATATTACATGTCCAACATTCTCATGAAAATTACAAAAATATTTTTAAACTTTTCATCCATGCTGGAAGGCCAGCTTTCAACTAAAAAACGCGCACCAAATCGGTTCATCTGCTTAAGAGTTAGACGGCCACAGACAGAGGCACACACAGCTTATAAACTTATAAAACCCTTGTTTTTGCGTCGGGGGTTAAATTATTCAAATTCAATCGTTTAACTTTACATTCAAAATCAAAAAGTATTTATTCAGAGCAGGCTCAAAACAGCACTTTTCGAACGTTAAAATTACATAAGACAGCCCCAAAAACGCCCTTGATCTTGCTATGGCTACCAAAACCAATTCCTACCTGTTTCCTGTGAGACAAATCGATAAACTGCAACAGAACTCGAAGATTGTGTAGTATTCGCCAATATCGGGATAGTTACATACGGTTCCTCAAGATAGTACTTAACTGCATACAATTGCAACTTGCAACAATTTGCAGCACCTACCACGTACTGTTGGGTATTGGTAGGACTTAATGCTCGAATTTCGTAGTCAGTAAAGGAGTAATCCTTCAAGTTTATAAATTTGTGATAAATTATTTATCTGAGAGTATGAATGGAGAAAATCTAATTACATAATTGAAGAAAAATATAACCCTTTTTGGCCCTACTTTAACATCGAACCCGCTCGAACAGAAGTGTTATAGTTTACTACAAGTTTCACTCGCGTTCCATGGAACAATTTTCGCGCACTCGGAAAAAAAAATAGCCTACAGTCTTCCTCAATAAATGGGCTACTTAATATTGAAAGAATTTTTCAAAACGGACTTGTAGTTCCTGATATCAGAGCATACATAAAAACTCTTCAGCTTTATAATATTCGTAGCTACGTAATGTCTACCTACTACCCAACTAGCAACTGGTCCAATCTATTTATAGTCTAACTCTGTGGGTCGAAGCCTTCTAAAGGTTTTGAATATCGTATTTTTAAAGTATTGAGTATCTTCTGTTATTGGATATTTAGGTACTCTTTGACGCCATCGTAACAGATTTTAGTACCGTTTGACGTAAACTGTGAATAATTATGCTAATTATTACCTTATTAAACGTAAGTATTCCTTTTATACGTTGGTTGACTTGACGGTACCAAAATAGGTGGTAATTAAACAGTATAAAGGAATACCCACACGTGTGCAAACAGAGTCAGATTAGACGTTAGTCCAAAGAGTACCTATTAGGGCAAGTTTTGATTCCTTTGATCCTCACTGCGTGGGAAAATCTTGAATAATATCTATATTGTAGCTAAACAATTACATTTATGGTGTTGATTTATATCGCTACAAACAAGTGTAACCAGAACTATTAAAATCTATACTAATATTATAAAGCTGAAGAGTTTGTTTGTTTGAACGCGCTCATCTCAGGATCTACTGGTCCGATTTGAAAAATTCTTTCAGTATTAGATAGCCCATTTATCGAGGAAGGCTATAGGTCTAGGTTTTATCCGGGTGTGCGCAGTAGTTCCCACGGGAAAGCGGGTGAAACCGCTGGCGGAAGCTAGTATATAATACATGTAAAACTATAGTATGTGGGCAGTGGATGAATGCGGGCTGCCCATGATCGGAATGGTTAGCTCATTAGGGGAGGCCTACGTTCAACAGTGAACGGCAATTGGCTGATATTATGATGGTAGTGATATGCCTAAGACCTAAGTATATGGCTGCTGCGGGATTATTCGAACGAGTTACCGCGGCCCAAGCACACAAAGGGCTCCAAAAGGAAAACGGCGGGTTTTTTTAGTCAGTAAAAGTCTGACACTCCCTCACGCTGTCACACACAGCGGGCGGGGTCATCTGATGATTTCCTACCGAAACAAAAGGTCCTATACATATATCTGACAAATATATGTATATGACAAATATAATGAAGATTGACATAATATTTCAAATAGAAACTAAGTTAAGAATGTGAATTAATGAAAATGAAAGCCTTTCCAAAAATACCACAACTTCAATACCATCGTTAAATAAAACGGCTTTCTATAGGAAATAGTAAAATTAAACAGACAAAAAAATACACATTTATCTCAAAGCAATAAATCACGGTGAACCGAAAAGCCTATTTAGTGGATAATGTAAAAACTATTAGCAGTAATGCGGGTACGATTTATTGGTCCCTATCTACGTTTTGGGTCACTTAAAATCTATTTTCCTGGTGTTTTTATCATGTCGCTTAGTTACAAGGTTTTCTTGGAATGTGTACTAAAAAATACTGTAAACAAAAGCGTGTGATATAGCTATTCAATTGTTTATTACGAAGTGTGATGGATACTTCTAAATGATGAACGTACTTGACTAATGGCCGGTTTCTGAGTCTCGCTATCGAAAGGTTATCTATTCATTTTTAAGGGAAAATGAATAGATAAACCACCGATAAAGGTGTTCAGAAACTGGCCATTAATGGCCCTTAATGGGACAGTGGTTCTCTGCCCTACATAGGTCGCAATACTCTACCATCTCCCAAGTAAACAATTGCAATAGGAAGATTTGTACCTGGTTTGTGCCACTAGTCGTAGATATCTACTTATGTTTTTCTAATTGTGAATATCTTCCTGCCCTGTTTCCAATTTTATTTGGGGTCAGCGCAATATGTTTTTTCCTTCCATTTCTCCCTGTCACTCGTCATACTGACATTCACTTCCTTCTTACCTACTCATGTCATCTCTCACGCAATCCACACATCTTTTCTTTGGTCTTCTTCTCCCTCTCACTCCCTCTACATTCATCCTTAACATACTTTTCGTTACATATATAAATGAATATAAAGTTTATATAATCAAAGACAGATGTATATAAGTGCAGTAAGCGGGCCACTTCCAACTGGGCTTCTTGTAAATCAATAGGGGAGGATTATTTTCAGTGGTCGTTCTCCGGTGGAAATGTTGATGACGATAATTAATTAATATTTCGTTTTCAAAACTGAAATTAAAGAGTCTTTACAGTATTTTTGGTAAGGCCATAAACGAAGATTTGTATTTTGGTCACCTTTTACGATACTCTCAGGCAATCATTCTTTATTCCTTTATTTTCTTTCCACGCCTTACCCATACTATTTATAGCTTAATTTAACAATACCTAAGTGTACAATATATCACAATATTGGCTTCGAAACTGCCAATAAATCGCCATAAACTTTCTCACCTCCACTAAAAGGCACAGATTTTAATTTGTGCCAATATTTGGCCAAGTCTTGGCTGGACCACAACCAACAATTTCTTTTTACGATGTCCTCTTGGCGCCACGTCTGGGAACCGTTAAACGCGAACTTTTAACAGTATAGATGATATATCATAATGAAATAGTAGTTTTGTTTCGATTTGTAAGTAAGGCTTACTCGATTTTATGGCCTAGCGAATTTGGGTCTATCGAACATGGAGTGGTTTTTCTATAAGAATGGTTTTTTGATGGACATTCTTTTTTTGGCTTTTGAAGATGTTTAACTTCGCAAGTAGGTATGTCATAGTTATTTAAATAATTATGTGTATATCAGAAACTTTGTAATCGTATCTTTAACTAAACATAAAAAAACTGACATTAGATATTATAAAAACAATTCGTGATCGTTCAGAACTATTTGCTTAAGAGCCAATTATGGCAATTCCGTCAGTTGTTAAGAGCAATTTTCTATCAATTTTATTTATTTATTCTTAGAGTTGGTGGTACTATAGTAGACAGATATTATGGTAAGATTCCACTAAAATGTAGGTGTGATTCTAGCATCTGTTCACGCACAAAAGTTGCAATTTCGCGGACATTTTAGAAAAGTTCGCACGCAATTTGTTACTGCTTGCTAGAGCAACTACACCAGAAGAAATATTTATGTGCGTCACAGTACACCCGTTATATTCCACCCCTTGTTTAATGTAACTTTTGCTCTAGAGTCTCAATTACACATCCCAGTGGTCCTGACTTTTAAAAGTGCGTGGGTGAGTTCCTAATCAAGAAACATGGCGCAAAGTTGCAACCACCTCCGCTCGGTGCTGCATTTATAATTTATTGTATAACCTCATTCATCTTTGTTTGTACTACATATTGCGATAGTCTAGCCTTAAAGTTATGAGACTAATTATTTTGGTCATACATATTTGTACGAATATTATAAAGTTGAAAGGTTAGGTGCTCCGATTTAATTAATTCTTTGTTTTAGATAGCTAATTTTACGATAGGCTATAAGATACTTTTTAGCTGGATGCGCGGAGTAGTTCCCACGGGATGCGGATAAATCCACGGGTGGAAACATACATACATCATATAGCAGGATATAATTAAGTAATATAGCCTGGAATTTGGGCGATGACTGATCAAAAATATTAAGAATAGAAAAGGCTGTATTACGTAGCCGTACCCTGTAATCATTTTTGCCAAATTGGGGTAGAAAGACCTCTTGAAATTTTCAAATAAGAAAATGTAGGAATTTTTGCGAAAGTATTCCCAATAACCTTTTTTTAAGAGAAAAAAGATCCTAAAAACACGAATTTGCACTAAATGGTAAGTGAAGGAAGAGAATAAATAAATCTTGAGGAATTTATACCTTAGTTACTGAAGTAATATTTTCAAAGGGGATTGTAATTACTGTGTCTGATATTGTAGCCAAGCTGAATTTAATTTTTGGTTTTCTATGTCAAAGAGAAAATCTTATAAGCATCCCGCAAATAACTGTGCAGATGCCGGCAAATTTTAATTTTCTTTTATTTATTTCAAGACTTATAACTATTTTTACAGGCAGAAACCCAATGCAATAGCGTAGAAAACCTTAACAATTTATTCTCTATAACTTATGATGTTAAGTGTTATCCTTGTGAATTCACTCAATGAACAAGCAAAGATGTCTGTCTCCTCTGCTACAAGTATAAGAGATTAACTATCCGTTGTTGATAAGGTTGATTGAGGTAGATTGATGTACCCACAGAACATATAAACGAGGTTTATATGTTTATGTTCTGTGGATGTACCTACGTCTGCGTCTTACCTGCGTCTATACTTACCTACTACCACTTTTACAAAACAATTTGTCGTACCAAAGGCCCAAAAATGACCCCTCAACATCCCCTTTTGTTCCCAGGTCTGGCAGTACCATTTGTGGAGCTCACAGTGACCCACGCATCAGTCCTCACGATCTTAGCCATCAGTTTCGAGCGCTACTACGCGATCTGCGAGCCCTTGAGAGCTGGGTACGTCTGCACCAAGACGCGGGCGACCCTCATCTGCGCGCTCGTCTGGTTCTTCGCTGCGTTGTTCACCAGGTACCTTTAGCGGCTAGTGGGTGGTGATGGTACTTAGAGGGAAATAATGAGTAAAGGGACAGCTCGATAGTTTATGCAAAGATTTTCACTCAATTACTCTGATTAAATTCAATGTTATGATCCGAGAGGGTACCTACAGGGTACATACAACACAACTGTAATACTATTGGATCGGGTGTTATGAATTCCGTATGGCATATATTGCAAATAAATAAAACCGATAAAAAATATATTTGGTTGTCATTTTGGCCATTTTATAAGTATGGGCCAATTTTTTATGAACACGAAATAAATTAAATTAGTCCTAGATCGTATAACCACCATCTCGACCCACTCAATTTTTAATTGTAAGAAGCAATTATCCATAAGTTACGTGAAATCATATATTTACTTATATACCGATTGGTGACCAACAAAACGTAAAACCAATATCTCAAATTGTATAAACGTGTGTTTTCTTTGCATCATGAAGCCTGGTGTTACTGTGATTAACGACTACAAGTGCNTATTATAAAAACAATTCGTGATCGTTCAGAACTATTTGCTTAAGAGCCAATTATGGCAATTCCGTCAGTTGTTAAGAGCAATTTTCTATCAATTTTATTTATTTATTCTTAGAGTTGGTGGTACTATAGTAGACAGATATTATGGTAAGATTCCACTAAAATGTAGGTGTGATTCTAGCATCTGTTCACGCACAAAAGTTGCAATTTCGCGGACATTTTAGAAAAGTTCGCACGCAATTTGTTACTGCTTGCTAGAGCAACTACACCAGAAGAAATATTTATGTGCGTCACAGTACACCCGTTATATTCCACCCCTTGTTTAATGTAACTTTTGCTCTAGAGTCTCAATTACACATCCCAGTGGTCCTGACTTTTAAAAGTGCGTGGGTGAGTTCCTAATCAAGAAACATGGCGCAAAGTTGCAACCACCTCCGCTCGGTGCTGCATTTATAATTTATTGTATAACCTCATTCATCTTTGTTTGTACTACATATTGCGATAGTCTAGCCTTAAAGTTATGAGACTAATTATTTTGGTCATACATATTTGTACGAATATTATAAAGTTGAAAGGTTAGGTGCTCCGATTTAATTAATTCTTTGTTTTAGATAGCTAATTTTACGATAGGCTATAAGATACTTTTTAGCTGGATGCGCGGAGTAGTTCCCACGGGATGCGGATAAATCCACGGGTGGAAACATACATACATCATATAGCAGGATATAATTAAGTAATATAGCCTGGAATTTGGGCGATGACTGATCAAAAATATTAAGAATAGAAAAGGCTGTATTACGTAGCCGTACCCTGTAATCATTTTTGCCAAATTGGGGTAGAAAGACCTCTTGAAATTTTCAAATAAGAAAATGTAGGAATTTTTGCGAAAGTATTCCCAATAACCTTTTTTTAAGAGAAAAAAGATCCTAAAAACACGAATTTGCACTAAATGGTAAGTGAAGGAAGAGAATAAATAAATCTTGAGGAATTTATACCTTAGTTACTGAAGTAATATTTTCAAAGGGGATTGTAATTACTGTGTCTGATATTGTAGCCAAGCTGAATTTAATTTTTGGTTTTCTATGTCAAAGAGAAAATCTTATAAGCATCCCGCAAATAACTGTGCAGATGCCGGCAAATTTTAATTTTCTTTTATTTATTTCAAGACTTATAACTATTTTTACAGGCAGAAACCCAATGCAATAGCGTAGAAAACCTTAACAATTTATTCTCTATAACTTATGATGTTAAGTGTTATCCTTGTGAATTCACTCAATGAACAAGCAAAGATGTCTGTCTCCTCTGCTACAAGTATAAGAGATTAACTATCCGTTGTTGATAAGGTTGATTGAGGTAGATTGATGTACCCACAGAACATATAAACGAGGTTTATATGTTTATGTTCTGTGGATGTACCTACGTCTGCGTCTTACCTGCGTCTATACTTACCTACTACCACTTTTACAAAACAATTTGTCGTACCAAAGGCCCAAAAATGACCCCTCAATATCCCCTTTTGTTCCCAGGTCTGGCAGTACCATTTGTGGAGCTCACAGTGACCCACGCATCAGTCCTCACGATCTTAGCCATCAGTTTCGAGCGCTACTACGCGATCTGCGAGCCCTTGAGAGCTGGGTACGTCTGCACCAAGACGCGGGCGACCCTCATCTGCGCGCTCGTCTGGTTCTTCGCTGCGTTGTTCACCAGGTACCTTTAGCGGCTAGTGGGTGGTGATGGTACTTAGAGGGAAATAATGAGTAAAGGGACAGCTCGATAGTTTATGCAAAGATTTTCACTCAATTACTCTGATTAAATTCAATGTTATGATCCGAGAGGGTACCTACAGGGTACATACAACACAACTGTAATACTATTGGATCGGGTGTTATGAATTCCGTATGGCATATATTGCAAATAAATAAAACCGATAAAAAATATATTTGGTTGTCATTTTGGCCATTTTATAAGTATGGGCCAATTTTTTATGAACACGAAATAAATTAAATTAGTCCTAGATCGTATAACCACCATCTCGACCCACTCAATTTTTAATTGTAAGAAGCAATTATCCATAAGTTACGTGAAATCATATATTTACTTATATACCGATTGGTGACCAACAAAACGTAAAACCAATATCTCAAATTGTATAAACGTGTGTTTTCTTTGCATCATGAAGCCTGGTGTTACTGTGATTAACGACTACAAGTGCTAAATGTACGCGTTTTTCTGCCGCAGCCGAAAGTCAGCGCAAAGNATATATGTTATAGATCTCAATAAAAACTACCAACCAAAATTGGTTTGAACAAGATACAGTCAGTAGTTTTTGAGATATAGCACTTTTTGAGTAACCGCAAATTATAACTTTGTTATTCATATATTTGTATGAAAAACAAAGTTAATTTTTGTTGTCGAGAAAAGTTTGTGTTTTGGCTAATTGTAGGTAATGCGTTCATTTATATTTCATAGATAATGGAACGGAACCCTTCGTGTGCGAGTCCGACTCGCACTTGGCCGGTTTTTTTTGTGGATTTAGGAACGGACATATCATCGAAAATGGGATTTTGTACTCCGAAGATAAAAAAACGTAATTCATGTGTCGATCATTGTGACGAGTTATTGGCATGTGAATGAAAAGCTAATATTTTCTATTTTTCTAAATCCTCCGTTTATGTCCGTCAAATTTACCATTAATCTTGATCAGTCGGCCCTTTGATAGTGATTACGTGTTCTTTTCTATTGTACTTAATGTTTTCTATTATTAAGCAAGCTTTGTTACTTTGGAACAGCAAGAAATTCTTTCTAACCTGTTGAGGCTTCGTTGAAGCATCTTGACCTACTTATATTAGAATGTCAATTGATAAGAAAGAACAAGCATTACCTAATTATGTGTGTACCTTTTCCTGATAAAAGAAATTACCAAATATCCCTGCTGTGGGTGCCACAGAACAAGGAGTTCGATTTTTTCTGACTAAAAACCACTTTTCTCCTTCTGGAGCCCTTTCTGTGTCAGGGTCGCGGTAATTCTTTCGAACAATCCTGAATTATGAGTGCACCTAGTACAGACAACAGCACATCAAGTTACCACAATCTGTCAAATTTCTGCAATAGATTTTCAACCTTATCGCAATGGGGGTAGGTTAATGTTTGATTGGTAAAATTTGTCAGATTGGTATACGTTGACCTGCTGTTGTCTGTACACCTCTCATTCTCATTGAAGTCATTTGAAAAACACAGCAAAAGTTGATGCAGCAATACAAAAGAAATGATTTATTTACACCATTTAAATACTCTATTCGACTCGAAATCTTTTCTCCACAGATTGGTCTATTTGCTTCCACAAGTTTCCACAAAATGCCATCTTAGGCGCAGACAAACTTTCAGCGTCGTTTGCAAACACAAACATTCACGGATTCAGCGTATTCTCGGCATTTTATTGATGTGTTCATTTCATATTCTTCGTCTATATGCTTCGGATGCTGTTACTTGCACTTCTCGTATTGGAATTCTATAAAATCCGTATGGATTCTGAAATTTCAATTGATACTTGCAGCTTAGGTTAGTTTTCAATGGTTTACATAGTATTGTTAACTTGGGAATTGTGAGATAGTTATTTGTTAAGGATTTCTAATGGTGCGTCTTAGATGAACGACTTAGGCTGTGTTGTAAACTCGCTAATTTGAAGAGCTCGTGGCTAAGTCAAAGCCGCGCGGATTGATCGGTCATAAGGTTAACCAATAGTTGGCGCGGTCGGTCCGTGGATGGGTAGTTATGACCATCTTGTCATAACGAGTTCTTCCGTGTTTCAGAAGGCACGATAAACTGGTGGTCCCGGCTTGTCATTTGAATTACTTTGGCAGTCGCTTACGGGTAGTCAGAAGCCAGAAAGTCTGAAAACCAGTCTTACCAAGGGTCCAGGCTGCCAGGTAACTGGGTTGTGGAAGTCAAGACAGGCAGTAGCTCCATGTAAAACACTGGTTCTCAGCTGCATCCGGTTAGACTGGAAGCCGACCCCAAAGTTGTTGGGAAAAGGCTAGGCAGGTGTGTAAACTCGCTAGTTTGACCAATAGGCGGCCTTTTTACGGCCGGTTAATATTAGGTTATGGTTAAAGTTAAATCGAGCAACCCAGCCTAAGGAGCGAAATCGAAGCGGCAGAAACAATAGACTGTCAATTTCCTTTGAAATTACCAACGTGACGTTGCACGGTATGGCACGGCACAGCGTACATCTATCAATTGACTTCAGATTACTTCGCTCACGCAGTATGCACCCTAACTTTTCGGTGAAACTCACATTTTGAAACGTTGTCCCACGTTGGAAAAAAAGACAACCTCTTTAGATCGTCTACGCTTCACCCCGTATTTTTGCTAGGAAGAACGTGTGAGAAGTGGCGCAGGAAACTCCCTTGATGACCCCCAACAACCTTGATGTGAAAAACCTGTTGATAGATGACAAGAGCAATATATCAGCTATAAGTCAGTCGGGAGAAAAAAGGTATCGTAAACCTCTATAATTTCAATCGCGAGTAAGACCTGTTTGTTACCTAAATTATATCAGCTATAGTTTATATTACCTTCTTTGAATGTTGCCATATTTGACCTTTTCTGATTAGACGTTATTTATCTTTTGACACCCTTTGCGCTCCTTCAAAGGGCTTCCAAAACTTCTTGTTAGTTGATTTCATTTCCTTCGTACCCTAGGGACTATTATTACGTACTCTATGAGCCAAGAATATTGTTTGAAAGGGGTTTTGGTTTGTTTATTGCCTGCTAAAATTGTATTATTTTGGAACCCAACATTTTTCTGTCAGTTTAACTAGACGTTAGAAGTAGACTTAGAATCTGTAAAATTTTACCAGTCAAACATTAACCTACCTCTATTGTGATAAGGTTGAAAATCGATTGCAGAAATTTGACAGATTGTGGTGTGACAACTTGATGTGCTGTCGTCTGTACAAACGTTAGCACATCAGCCTAACTCAATCTGGCAAATTCCTTCAATACATTGTCAACTTTATCACAATAGTGGAAGTTTCGATTGGTAAAATTTGACAGATATGGATAGGTCGTCTGGCGTCTGTAGACACGCAATTGTTCAAAATTTGACACTCCTTTTCTTAAATTGGTTCTCAAATAATTTAAGAAAAGATAATAAAACCCTTTA
The DNA here is from genome assembly GCA_002382865.2 of Heliothis virescens. Classification (NCBI taxonomy): domain Eukaryota; kingdom Metazoa; phylum Arthropoda; class Insecta; order Lepidoptera; family Noctuidae; genus Heliothis; species Heliothis virescens. Next base: position 8,450,004 of record NWSH02000081.1, on the reverse strand, counting down.
CATAAATCGCCGCTATTTTAGTTGTCAACAAACAACTCCATTTTGTAACAAAACTAAGAAATTGATATCGCAATTATTATTCAAGAACAAGTTTTCTTAGTGGTATGATAATTTATTCTTTATGGTAGTTGAGCATCGAACTTAGGACCGAGAGATCGACACCTACGCCTTTTACAGTAAATACAAAGGGACTGAATTATTTTATGATTCTGAGGAGGTTTTGACAAAGTTTCGCAAACAAGACACTTCGTTATGTTTGTTTTATTCGTGTGAATAAACTGCGTTGTTGTTTTACTGTGGTGTAAAGGGTATAGTAAGCTATCGATTTTAGGGATTGTAAAAAAAATGCCATAGATTTTGTAGATAAAAGGTTAGTTAGTTAGTTCTTTTCTTTAATTTCTTATTTATTGGTAATGATTATTTGTGAGCTATTATGTATGAGCTTAAAAAAATATAAAGAACTAAAACTCAAAGTGTTTTTCAAAGTATTTTTTAGCTTTTCCAGGCATTTAAATGCTCTTGAGAAAAGCTTCTGCAAAAATTTGCTAAACCCTACGCTGCATTTGTTGTGACAAGCAAAGAATAAGCTTGCTTAACAGCTAGATTCAGAATGTCGTTTATTTTTTCAGCCTTTAACAAATGTTTCTCTATTTACTATTTAACGTATTACAAATCGTCCCTATCGTTCACAAAACACACAAGGACAGAACAAAAGTCAGGAAGAATAAGAAAAAGTCCAATATGAGTTGATTATTTCCTAGCGTTAGACCGACGTCCAATAGAACGTCGTTCCTATTCGCGCAGTAATGCGACTTGCTATTTCCACTTGCAATGCCAAATGGATTTTTGTTACGTTTCCTTTTATAGGGTTATGTGTGTCGGAATGTTGTTGAATAAATACTGTATTGAATTGCAGTAATTATAGATTTTACTCAAAATATTTTGGATATGAAAGAGTACTTTTGTATTAGCACAAATTATTTTTAAAATCAGCAAAAACATTTTTTCATAATGTTAATGAAATTTGTCTTCTTTTAAAGTACTGTTCCACGTAGTTTCTTTTTTTTCATATTTAAACTTTCTCCTGAATACAATAAACACGACAAAAGAAGAATCATGGGAATCGGTCCAAACGTTCAAGCGTGATTCAATGACCAGAAAAAGTATCGTGTAATTTTTATATTACAGATTAAACCCATTATTTTGATATAATCCTCTAGCACAGCATATTAAAATCTGGTCCTTCAATCCCCACAAAAATATTGAAGAAAAACAAAAACGTATAACAACAAAAAATAATATTATGACTAGCAACACCGTTGTTTATCCACACTCATGTCTATGACTTCACAAACTCAATTCGTGACACTAATTCTATTTGAGTTAGAGAGGAAACTTATTTGGTCCCCTTTGACTAGAGGCTAAAACGTGTTACTCTACGTTTTATGGTTTGACGTGTTTCTTGAAAAGAGGCTTATTGCTTTCCTCTATTTCCTGGAAAATCTAGGAAGAAAACTGTATTTCTATGTTTTGTTATATAAATACTTGTATGTTTACTATGTGTATTTTATACGTAGGTCTTATCAGAGTGATGCTTTTTGATATCCCAGGTTTTCTTTTTTTTTTTTTTGTATGGCAGGAGTGTGGAAATCCTCATGGACACCCCAACCACCCCATATAGAGGTAGTCAGGGTAGTGCCGGACTCTTACCGGCTAAAACCACACTCCTGCCCATCCCGTGTACCCCTAACGTAGTCAGGGACCTTTTTAAACGAAATTTGATTGTTTGATCTTGTTTTATTCTGCTTTTTTCATTGTATTTTAATAATTCACTTTTTAAAATCTAATTAATAATTTTGACTGGTGTAAGAGACTACTTATGTTAAGTTCCCCATTATTATTCCTTACCAGACCATTATTATTCCTAATAAGGTGGAAGCATGGGTCAGTCTTGCTTGTCTCTTTTTATTTTAGCTGACTTCACAGCAAACTCTGATAGCCCATCCCTGGCCTTGCCTGCACTCTTCACCTGACCGACACTTCCCACGCTGAGATACATCACCATCTCCTGCTCTTTTTTCCGCCTATCGGTCGCAAAAGCCGGGCTTTGTAGGGGTGCGCGGGTTAAAGTCCATTCCACTGCGTTAAAGTCGCGGGTGCATGATGGATTCCCCTTACACTTTAGGTAGTATAGGCATTCGAGAAACCCACCATACTCCGCCAGCAGTTGTGTTTCCGTCTTCCGCACAACCCTGCAGCCACACCTAATACCGGACAGGGATACACTTTTTGTCCCTGCAGTTGCGTCCTTGTCGTATCTCCGATTCCATTCGTCCAACGATTCCAGACGGATATATAGCTTGGCGAATGAAATCGGGCAGAGGACATGATCCGGCTCTTCTTTGGCCAGGAAGTCGATGCGCTCGCTTTCCCCCAGTCCAGCGTGTGCCTTTATCCAGAGCAAGGATATATCTTTACCCTGGTATAAAGCCACGCTGGGGTTCGCTCTGCTTGTTTTCCTAGTGGCTGGCTACGCATACGGCCAGGAGTTCCACGAACCCCATGACCGTATGTTTCGCTGGGTGCGGCAAGTCTGCGAGCTTCTGAGCGAACCCTCGCTGGAGTGTATTCAAGCGCATACTCACTTCGATCTTCCTGGCTGTCGGTATCCAGGCGCTAGCTGCAAAGTGTATTCCGGGTGTGACAGCTACAATTTTAGCAGTAGGCGACCGATAGGCGGGATATCCCAGGTTTATATGTATCAAGAAAGTCGTGTTAGTTACACTATTCATAACTCAAGAAAGGCTGAGCCGATTTGGCTGCATATTGGTTGGGAGGTAGCTAAGAACCAGGATATGGACATATTTTATCCTTATCCGCATATGGAAAGGCGACGGTAAGATCTTTAAAGGGATATTTGTATTCACCCACTTATGTTATTACATTGGGATCGTTCTATTTTTGTTTAAGAGCCTTTCTTTGACACAAAAAGATCAAAATAATATATATTTTACGGCCAGTTTCATAGGTTTCAGATAAGGTTCTAGATAGCTATCTGACAGATCATGCCACAGAAAGGTTGACAAAATAAAAAACATTTCGTTTTATCTGGAACCTATGAAACTGGCAGTTAAAATACCAAATTATGACAACATATCAACTACTTATGGCCGGTTTCTGAGTCCCGTTATCGAAAGGTTATCTATTAATTTTTAAGGGAAAATGAATAGATAAACTACCGATAAAGGTGCTCAGAAACTGGCCATTAGTGCACCTAATTTAATCTTATTTTAAAACCGACCCATATTTTTCTTAATTTCAAACTTTAGTTCTAAACTCAAACAGTCCTTAGCTACATATTGTCTAAGCTTTATAGTTTCATAGCTGAGCACTGGCCACATATAACGCGAAGCTATAAACCAGCTGGACTGACATAACGTTACTTGCAAGTTTCTACGCTTTGCATTTTATTGGCTGGCAACCCGTAAAAGCTAGCCCGCCATTTGTGGTATGAACGCTAAATTGTTCATAATTGTGTTCAAGTTTTGATGATTTTTGTATTGTGTTGAAGTTTTTTAAATTTTAATAATGTTTTGGTTTATTGGACAGTTTTGAACGTAATACGATTAATAAATTATAGAATGCAACAATAGGAGAAAATTATAAAACTCATTATTAACTACTGCCAGTGGTTTTACCTGCTTTCCGAGGGAACTATCTCCCGCATCCAGATAAAAGTATATCATATGTAATTCTGATATATACGCTATATCACTGCTAAGTTTTCTCAAAATCCGTTCAGCAGTTTTTGCGTGAAAGAGTAAAAAACATACATCCTTACAGACTCGCATTTATAATATTAATAGGACTTGGGTTTGCAAGGTAAGTATCTGCCAAAACTAGGTAGTCAAGTTCTTTCTGATGTGGTGTAGGTAATTAGTAGATATGTGGTAAACGAAAGCTTAAAGAATAAACTGACCTCATTGCAAAATACCACTTCAAAGACTTTCTAAGCATAACGTTACATTTGCTAAGAGAGCACAATATCCTTTCCACAAAGATTCCGTACAAGGAGACTTCTCTAGTACATTATTCTAAAGAATTTTTAATACCACAGCTTATTGGAGTTCTACACGAGATGCTGTCCTCTTTATTGGTTCCGAGTTTAAATAATAGATGGCGTTGTGCAATAAATCCTTCCAGCCGCCATATTGGCTGACTGTCGTACGTTCAGTTCATTCAATTGTTTGTGCATGCCATGGAATTAATAAGTACTACGTACAACTGGAAGGTTCACTGTGCATCGAAACACGAGCCGAGTGAGAGGTCTTAAACCTTGGTTTGTCTCTTTCTGTTAGAGTGTGACAAAAAAACAAAACGCCATATTGTTTTTGTGGATTGGACAACTGGATTCTACCATCTTACCTAATCTTGCCACATGTAGAAGTAATAAAAATTTCCAAACTATAAAATACAAAGACTTTGATCTATCTGTCCCTATGCGATATTGCATTTATTGTTAGTTGTACTTTACATTGCTTACAAATAAGTCTCGTTAATATTCATTGACAAAAATAGTTTTCTGCGAAAACAAAATCTTGAAAATTTATTGCCATTGTATCAAATATTTCACATGGCAACTGTGCGAAAGAGACACACAAAGATAAAAGAAGTCTCATGTTGTTTCGTTTTTCTGGAAAGATATTGGTAATTAAAAAAACACTTTGTGACCATGACAATAAGGTTCAATTTGATATGTCAAAAAAATAATAGTGAGCATTCCAGTTGTACGTAGTACTTACTAATTCCATGGTGCATGCTTCCCATTGAATGAATGGAGCTGTTCTTAATTTGAAATTCCGCTATTGTTACTGAGAATATTTTCTTAGTACATTTATTTGTATGTATTGACATTTTAAAGTGTAGTTCCTTAGGTAAGTACTATTATATCTACTTTTTATGTAAAAAAGGACCATAATTGGTCCTTTAAGTTTATTGGCACATCAACCTATCATAATCTGTCAAATTTTTTCAATAGATTTTCAACCTTATTACAATAGTGGAAGGTTAATGTTCGATTGGTAAAATATGAGAGATTCGGTTAGGTTGACCTGTTATGTGCACCTTGAATGGCTTTACAATGCTAAAAGGGTTGTCATTTCCAAATATAGTTAGCAATAGTAATCACAAATTTACTGTTAAACTTTTGGCAAATATTAATTAAGATTGGATACCTGTACGGGTCTTTGACTTTGGAAACTTTAAGGTACTCCATACCTTTTAATGAGTACGATAATATGCAAATACAAAACCCATTATCTTTTATCATTTGCACATTTATTGGCATTCGATTGTAACTAATATTATACTGAAGTTAATTTTAATTATAATTTGTTGGTATTATTACTATTGGTATGGAAATAGCCAACCCCAAAAAAATCGGGTAAAGCCTAAACTATAACTTTTACTGAAATTAACTTTTTGATTTTTTTTTTTGCTATATGTCTGAAGAGCTCGTGGCTAAGTCAAAGCCGCGCGGATCGATCGATCATAAGGTTAAGCAACGCTTGGCGCGGTCGGGTCCGGTGATGTGCGTGACCATTTTTCATAACAAGTTTGCTTCCGCTGTTTCGGAAGGCACGATAAAACAGTGGCGTCCGGTTGTCATTTGAACATCTTGGCAAGTCGTTACGGTAGTCATATAGCCCAGAAAGTTCTGACAACCAGTCTTACCGAAGGGGTGCCAGTTTGCCCAGGTGACTGGGTTGTGGAGGTCAGATAGGCAGTCGCTCCATGTAAAACACTGGTTCTCAGCTGCATCCGGTTAGACTGGAAGCCGACCCCAAAAATAGTTGGGAAAAGGCTAGGCAGATGATTTTTGTTATACGTCTATAAATATCTATAAAATTAAAAGTAGTCCGTAATATTAAGTAGAGCCTATTTACTAAACTTAAAATATCTTCAGGAAACAAACTTACAAGATATTTACCACCTTTCCTTGAGGAATTCCTGTTAAATTGGTTAAGTTTAATTGCAATTCACCTTTCTGCAAACTTTTTAACCGACTTCCAAAATACGAGGAAGTTCTCAGTGGGCTGAAGTTATCTGAAGTACGGTTATATTACGCAAGGTTAATACTGCTTAGTACACTACCGTATGAAAATAATATAGAGAAAATTTTATTTTCTCTTTTTAAACTTCCTTTGATACATAAGTTTCAGCGTTGGTAGACATGTTTCTATTTATAGTTGGAAACTAAAATGTTGAAATGTAGTGTTGCCATTTTGGCAAATGATTTTTCATAAAAGCGTAGAAAACAAAAAATAAAAACAGTATCTCACACTCAATTCTTACTCTCATAATTAAATTCTTCACATACCTACCTACACAATGACATGTAAACTGCAGATTTCTATAACCTTACTATCCGTTGTTTTGCGATTACATATTGAAAGTTGACATTATTCATATGGAACTAATATCAAAATTCTATCTCCAATCGTTATCAATGGATTGATTGCCGTTTTAGATCTAATTTAACACGTGACGCAAAACAGTGTTAAATTAAAATTATTTCAGAATAAAAATACTAAAAACCTTTAAGAAACAAGGTTCGTACAATTTCGCTTTACAATATAAATGTTCGTGACAGCTATTGTGTGTTCTGCTTTATTTATCTGTTTGTTCGTTTTTTTTATGGAAAACATATCTAGAATACGTTACAAGATTAGGGTTGCCATCTCTAAAATTTGGAAAACAGGACAAGACGCGTGAAAACCCCGGATTTTAGAGTCCAAAAGCCGGACATGTCAACAAGATCTTTTACGAACGGGCCATGCAGTGGCGTAGCTAGGTTACCCTGGGCCCCGGGGCAAATAGCAAAATGGGGCCCCTCCAGTGGCGGCGATGCCTAGGATGGGACCCGGGATAACTTGTTATTTTTCTATTAAGCACCGTCAAAAACGACAAATTGATAGTTACTTAAAATTTACTTTTCTGTATTTTTGAAAGACCGAGATGTCGCGTTTGGGTTCTTGATGATCATAAGTAAGATCTAATGAGCTTGAACTTTTTGGAGAAATGCTTAATTAAGTCTTCACCGTCAATTCATAAATGTAAAGGAAAGGGTTAAGTAAGATGCGCGAGCGGAGCGAGCGTGAAATTTTTATGTTGTAAGTAGAGTTGTTTTTGTTTTTGACAAATCCTATAAAAAAATATATATCGCCTCTGAAAAGCACTAGCAGTAACAGAATTCGCGATTTTTTAGTTTTTTCGACGGGTGATGGACAAGCGAGTGCCATTTTATTATATGCTTGAATAAAAAAACAGTAGGAAATAGTGACAAGATGCGTGAGCGGAGCGAATGCCACCTTTTTTGTTATTTTGAGAAATCTTTTATAGTCACGATAGTTTTTGGAACACGATAGTATTTCTCAATCCTTCTGACTGTCTGAACATCGTTAAAAATTTTAATTCAAAACACCATTAGATGTGAACA
>NWSH02000081.1:8418389-8429426 GCA_002382865.2 Heliothis virescens | reverse complement strand
CCGAAGCTGCGGTGGTGAGCGTTAAACCTATCTGCGACGATAAACTCGCGTGGGACCGCCGGAGCCCCGCAGCGCCGGAGCCGTGACAGAAATCATGCTTGCTGCAAAAAACTGAAACTGCCACAAAGACAAAACCATGACGTTCCAAGCTTTACAAAATCTGACTGATTACTTAAATTGTTAAACATTTAGTTTATTTTAAGTAACAATAAAAATGAAAAATTACTGATCAAATTTGTTTGTATTACTCTGCCCAAAGGGCGATGTACAATATGTAGAATGCCCGGTCAATTAGATTATTTGAATGATTATTATTAAATTGCTCTCTCAGATTGGGCATTTTTCATAATGACCGGGCGTTATGTATAATGCAAAATTTTTCATTTGGTCCACAACATATATAATAGTAGTAAATACGCGTAGAAAAACATAGGAAACATGACCTTTTATTTGCTTAAAATTACACGCATAGTTCAAAAAGTATCAAACAAAACTATACGTGCAATGTAATAAAACATATAAAAGTTAGTTTTGACTGCACCACTGACATTCAGAATATTAGTTACTGAAATTAAGTAAAAATCTAGATTCTAACAGCCAAACACAAAACCGCTACACTAAGCACTAGAAACTCCCCAGCAATACATACAACACAAGCAACATTTTCCATGACCCATAATCCTATCACACAAACCTCCCTACACTTCTATATTCCTATAGACCTTAGTTACGGAGAAAATCAACACGATACCCTTTGGTTTCTCACCACAAAGGCCTATTGTCAGCCATATCAGGGCTGATTTTTCCCGCCTGGTAACCCTTGAATCTTGATTGAAAATCTATGAATACTAATGAGAAGTGTTGTTTGTATGAGAAGAAAGCATTGTTTGTTAGTTTGTGGTAATGCGTGATAGGGTTAGGGTTTGGTTTCATATATTCGTTCGCTGTGCTAATGTTTTTAGTAATTAGCACTAATGTTATTATCTGTAGTAATATTATAAAGCTGAAGAGTTTGTTTGTTTGAACGCGCTAATCTCAGGAACTACTGGTCCGATTTGAAAAATCATTTCATTCAGTGTTCGATAGCCCATTTATTGAGGAAGGCTATAGGCTACTTTTTATCCGGGGGCGCCGAGTAGTTCCCACGGGACGCGGGTGAAACCGCTGGCAGAAGCTAGTGTTATATAATATAGATAAAATGTAATAATGGTGATCATACTTAGCCTTTTCCCGACTACATTGGGGTTGGGTTCCAGTCTAACCGGATGGAAAACCAGTGTTTTATATGGAGCGACTGCCTGTCTGACTTCCATAATTCAATTACCCGGGCAAACCGATATATCTTGGTAGGACTTGATGTGTGTGAGAAATGCTGATATCAATAAAGGAAAAGCTATACTAGAAATCTCTTTATTTCTCTTCATAATATATTAGGAAAACCAAGAAAATAAACATTTGTAATGAAATAGAACAGTTACCAAGTAACCTCTTGGTCTTGGGGTCATGCTTGATAACGGGGAATCCCGAAATCCGAACTCGAAAATACTATACCTACCTACTGGAGTTAATTCCGCAAACAAATACCCACTTGATATGCTTGTTAGCTGTTTGATAGCATGCCTCTACTTCAAGATACCTGAATGAACTGTGAGAAAAGATTTGAAAGTAAATCTTTTATTTGTTTGTCGTAATAAGTTCGACTTCGCGCATAACGGGCGAACCAGTTTAGATGAAATGTAGGTACTACTGGTATACCTTGACTAGACCAAAGATACCTTGGAGGCGAAGATGGCCTTCCTTTATTCTTGAAATAGAAGCGGTAGTGGTAACTCTTGAGTTCAGGTAAAACCACGAGAAACTACCACACAGCTCAGACATCTATTACCAAAACAAAACCTAGTACTAGACTCAAATCGTCTCCAAAACTTAACTAAATCCGGACACAAAATTCCTCCTATCTCCGATAAGACACAAACACCGCATCATCAACTATAAGAGCCGGACAAAAGCCGGTCATTCCGGACTTATGGCGGCACTTGAAGTGTCCGGGTGTCCGGGTGCTTGATTGAAAATCATTTGCGATAGATCTAAAAGCTTATTGGAAGGTTTTACGGCAGTGTGATGTTCGGTATGTCGGGTGAGTGTTACATTATGTGGTGAAAATCTGGGGGTGAATCATTGTGAATGTCTTTGGGGTTGATAAAGTGTTAATGAAATGTTTACAGCCTTAATGTGGGGATTGTTTGTTTGTTACGCTTTCACGCTAAAACTGCTGAACCGATTGCAATGAAATTCAGTTTGGAGCTTGATAGGACGTGCAGGCAATTTTTACCTGGGTGCAAGAAGTTTCCTTGATATGCCTAAGGAGTTGGCGGAATCTAGTGAGCATCAAGAACAGTTTTTTGTACAGACGCCAGCAAAACTAATAAATTTAACAATAAAACATTAACCTTCCACTATTGTAATAAGATTGAAATCTATGAAGTTTCACAGATTGAGGTAGATTGACCTGCTGGCGTCTGTACTTAAAAAGGTAATAAGGGAGTTGTAATATTTTTAACTAAGCATAAATATTTTTTAATGCTAACATTTTTAATTATGTACTCACAAGTTTTAGTCAGCGGTTTCACCCGCGTCCCGTGAACTACTCGGCGCACCCGGATAAAAAGTAGCTTATAGTCTTCCTCGATAAATGAGCTATCTAACACTGAAATAATTTTTCAAATCAGACCAGTAGTTCCAAACAAACAAACAAACTCTTTAGCTTTATAATATTAGTATAGATTGAAGTTTTTGCAACTGACTCAAATTTCCAGCATCGCAGTAAGTATATCTATACTTAAGGTGAATGCGACCACTAGAAGCGGGAAATCCAAATATAAAATGGTTTTTTCATGTTTTATCTAGTCGAAACTATGATATTTCGCAATAAAAAGTTTTTTACAGTTACATTTGAGTTGTAAGAAGTTTCGGAGTTAAAAAAGGACATCAGAAATTACTTTGTGGGATATTATAACCGCCAATCATAAGATCACGCCTCATATTGAATGTTAACTTAGGTAAAACATGAAAAAAACATTTTATATTTGAATTTCCCGCTTCTAGTGGTCGCATTCACCTTAACTTAGTTCCTCAATTTAACTACAATTATAGTTCTCATTGGGAGCTGTTTAACTTCGTCTTACTTAACTGTGACGTTAAACTAAGTTCGTGTTAAACTGTTTAACTTAGCTTTAAGTTTTTGAGTTTAATAATTATGTAAGCTGTTGTTTTACATGATGTTTTAATTGCTTTGCCCCGCAGTTTCAACTGCTTTTGACTGACATATCAAAAATCCATGTTAAAAATATATCTATCTTCTGCTAGCGGCTTCGCCCGCTTCCCGAGGAAACTATTTCCCGTACCCAGATAAAAAGTAGCCTATGTTGTTCCTCAGGGTCTATTCTATCTCTGTACCATTTCATCCAAATCGGCTCACTGGTTAAGGCGTGAAAGCGTAACAGACAGACAGACATAGTTACTTTCGCATTTAAAATATTGGTAGGGATTTTAATAGTGTTAATGTCATGTTTTAAAATGGCTTCATTAGACTTTTGCAGTCCCTTCACATTTCTTACCTTTCTTTATGGAGGCCATAGTATTATTTCTCTCTCTCTCTCTGTAGTCGGTCCCTCATTACTGAGGATCGTGGTCACTCGAAGTCTTCATGCGCACAATCCGATTCCGGTTGGAGGTCGCCCTCACCACCTCGTAGAAATTGGACAGGGATGAAGCTCCTTTCACTTGGTCAGACCATCGTGTTGGCGACCGTCCTCTTGATCTCCTTCCTTCAGTATTACCAACAATGACCAGCTTTTCAAGGTTATCATCGCCTCTCCCTGCCTCGTTGGTCTAGTGGCCGCATAGCGCGACTGCCGATCACAGGTCTCGGGTTCGATTCCCGGGCTAGGCCGAAATCGCTTTGTGGGTTTTAGAAACTTTCACAAAGCAGCCTGGAGTTTGGAAGTTGGCGGTGTTACACCCCCGTGCCTGGGAGGGCACGTAAAGCCGGCGTCCTCGAATGCTACTCAGTAGCAGTCGTATATAAACTCACGTTAGAGGCCGTCAGGCGGATTTGAGAAAACTCTGACACTAGGGCTTGTTAGGTGATTAAACCTGCAGCGAGTGAGATAAGAAGAAGAAGGTCGCCTCTCCGCATTATGTGCCCAAAATTATTTCTCTAGAGTATGTCATTTTCAATGTGAGAATTATATAAGAAGTTTAATAAAAGCCATGTTCCGGGTCATTAATAGACTAAATAAGGACCCAGATTTCCTTATATTTTTTTCTTTATAACCTTCACGTGGGTGTACTGTTACAATCACTAGCCAAATATTTTGTACTTCCTTGATAAAAATTCTATACCAAAACGACCTATTTCCATTGACAGGATGTTTTTTATAGGACAAAGGCAATCTGATACTACTATTCTCATTGTATACTTAGCTTGAAATATCTCTTTATCTATACTAATATTATAAAGCTGAATAGTTTGTTTGTTTCTTTGTTTGAACGCGCTAATCTCAGGGTCCGATTTCGTTCCGATTGAAAAAATCTTTTAGTGTTAGATAGCCTATTTATCGAGGAAGGCTATAGACTATTTTTTTTACGGGTACGCCGAATAATTCTAACGGGACGCGGGTGAAACTGCTGGCAGAAGCTAGTTTTATACATAAGCTGTATTTCGCTGAAATTGGATTTTTACAAAAAAGGTCTTAGTGTGAATTCAAACTTCTTAGGAACTATTCATTGCTAATACGATATCTAAGCGAATATCTAAGTTTTATTTTTGTCTGTTTAGTTGCTTCAGTTAATCTTCAAAAGGACTGCACTGTTTTCGATGTGTATTTCAATATAAGCTCTTTAAGTTTTCCTTTCATGAAAATCACAAAAGTATTGTCTGATTCGGGAATCTAATTCGAGACCGCACAGAGTGCAATCGCATACCACGCCCAAAGTCACGAGGTATTCCACGCGGACAAAGTCGCAGGCAAAGGCTAGTTATTAATAAACCGTATTTGATCACTTCAAAGGTGTGCATACGTCAAAGTTGTTATGACGATAAAGTTTAAAAAAAGAATTCAAACAAAAGAAGGTTTATGAGAAAGGCACAACGTTTGTAGTTCGCGCTATAAATAGGTGGAGTTTAACAACATACCGTATACATACAAGTATAGGAAAATCTCTCTCCGGTCGTGTCGGACTTTCCGTCCCATCGGGTTATGAGAGTGAGGGAATAGGGAGTGCACCTGTGTCTGCGCAAATGCCTGTACACTATAATATGTCCTGCGCAGCTGGCTGATCTCCTTATATGAGAACGGCCGCCGTGGCCGGCAATCGGCTAGGACGCCATTATTATAGGAAAAACCGGTTATGGGTAGACCGGCCAGCCGGAAAAGTCTGACAGTATATTTCTGACGGATTTAAACCAAGCCGGCCAAGTAGGTACCTACAGACGACAGCACATCAAGTTACCACAATCTGTCAAATTTCTGTAATAGATTTTCAACCTTATTGCAATGGCGGTAGGTTAATGTTTGATTGGTAAAATTTGACAGATTCGTATACCTTTTTTGCTGTCGTCTTTACTTATGGAGCCTTAAACAGATACAAAAAAGCAAAAAAAGTTTCCTCTTTATTATATTACTTTAGACGAGCTAATAAAGACTAGACAATAATATTACAAAGCTAAAGAGTAAGTTTATTTATTTGAACGCACTTTTTCAGTATCAAATAATCTATACTAATATTATAAAGAGGAAAACTTTGTTTGTTTGGTTTTAATGAATAGGCTCAAAAACTACTTGACCGATTTTAAAAATTCTTTCACCATTCGAAAGCTACATTATTCACGAGTGACATAGGCTATATTTTATCCGGGTACGGGCAGTAATTCCCACGGGATGCGAGTGAAACCGCGGGAAAACGGCTAGTTATTAATAATGAGAATCTTTACAGCTTACTTTGCTCGAGTGCGCAAAGTTTTCATAGAATGCGGGTAAAACCGCTGAAGGAAACTAGTCTATGTGTATATCAACGTGTCTTTTTCACATCAAATCGAATTCCCAAAGCAAACAAATTGAGATAATAATACATTTTGTATGAATATCGGGTGACAAGTAACTCGTATGTAGTTTATTCAGAGGTAAAGTTCATTGAACCTTGTTGAATCAAATTTATTTACACTACTCGTGAATACTGATGTAAAAGGGCAACAACCTTTTTATGTAAGACTTGTGATGTACACTTGGGTGCAGGGAATTAGGATCAGTTCATTATAGGCTTTAAAAAATCTCAAAATATTTTTGAAGCCCTAAAAATTCCTACGCCTCCATACAAAATAATGGAATCGTAAAGAAGTTAGAACGTTTTATTTACGCACAAAAAATATGTTTTCTTAGTATATTATTTTATACTTCTAGAAAACAAATTAGCTTTTACCTTGTTCCTTCTGGAGCCCTTTGCGTACAGGGCCGCGGTAACTCGCGCGAACAATCTCGCAGCCCTGGCAAGCTTTACATTGACACTTGCCATCCACATTTTATTTATATTTGCCTGGCTTAGAATAGAACTTACACTAGTAATTGAGAAGCTGGTAAATCACTGGGCAAAGACGCCTTGCATCATTCCTTTTTTTAGTAGCCCTTTTATCGTCCCACTGCTGGGCAAACAGAATTGAGCATTAATCACCACTCAACGCGGGTTGCTGATTTCAGACTTTATAGTCCAGGTTTACACAAGATGTTTTTCTTCTCCTTTTATCAGCCATTGGTATCTAAGATATACTTAGAAAGTACATACAAAAGAAAAGTCGCATTGGTACTTGCCTGATCTGGAATCGAACACACTCATACTTGAGAGGTTGGTGCTTTACCCACTAGGCCACCACGACTTTATCTATACTATAATATTATAAAGCGGAAAACTTTGTTTATTTGTTTGTTTGGTTGTAATGAATAGGCTCAAAAAATACTGGACCGATTTTAAAAATTCTTTCGCCATTCGAAAGCTACATTATCCACGAGTGACATAGGCTATATTTTATTCGGGTACGGGCAGTAATTCCCACGGGATGCGAGTGAAACCGCGGGAAAACGGCTAGTCATTACTAAAACTCAAACAATTCCCAATCTTACCCCTCTAACATATATACCACTTACTCTGCCTGCCTCTAAACTAAAAGTAAGATTGTCGAATGCATTACTGAGCCCAATAAGTCCGTAATAGGGGAGGTTTCAGCTATTATAGCCGGGCAAAAAGCTTCTGATTCAGAGAAATGACCTCTCACATTGACCTTCGGGGTTAGAGCTGGGATGTGGCTTGTTCGATAATTGAGAAAATATTCTTAAAATGTATTATTTGTGTGATTCAAAATCGTTTTACAATTTAAGCCCATTTACACATTGCGATTTCATTGCCCGTTGCTTGCCATTTTATTGCAGGAATATTTGACAGGCGACCATTTACCTATTGCAAGGTTACGTTTACACAGTGCAAGTAGCATCTTGCTGCAATAAAATGGCAAGCGGCGGGCAATGAAATCGCAATGTGTAAATGGGCCTTTATTTTTAGAAATAATAGCTAATTGGCTAAACGGGTTACAGTCAGCCTGGCGATTGAGACACTGAGAGTTTAATCGACTTCATTGCAATATTGACGGCAATATTAAACTTATTTGAAAGAATAAACCAGAATTGTCCATCAAAATAGTTAAATATTAAACTAATTAAGTATTCTCCCTAGTTCAAAAATATTCAGTTTTAATCACTGGTTTTAATAGATAGCTTAGTTGTAACTTTTTAATAACATTTCACTATACTTAATTTTAGCATTGCACAAGTTAAGTAAGAAACTTTATGGGTCTTGAGTTTGAGTTTAATTTTGCCTTTCTTTGCCTCATTCATCATTTTAAGTACTATTTCCTGTTTCATGTTACAGGGCACTCAAGCCATCAAAGAGTTATCGATCATGCAGTATGTTTATATGGTGATTTATTCTTTGTAAGTAATTTTACTTTTGGTGAATTATTCAGGAAACTTTTCTTAGGAAGCGAGGGAACCACACGCTGAAGGTATTACATAGTTATTTGATACAAGTTTATTATATTTTACTAGCTACCGCCAGTGGTTTCACCCACAGAACATATAAAGGAGGTTAGAAAGGCCTTGTGGGCTGGGCACGCGCGCCGCGGTTATGAGCAGATACTCAAAACCAGCCGAAATTGACTACAATCGCGCGTTTGTTGTGACAGCGTACGACGCTCCGAAAAAATATTAAATTATGCCGTCTTACGCAATTATTACGTGTTGGAAAAGAAGCCAGGTGTGTAGTGTAGCACGAGACGGGATTTCTTTTCACCGGTAAGTCCAAAAACATTAAAATACTTGTGATATTTGTAATTATACCATTGGCATTATGAAGTTTGTATACAATAACGATATTATCGCAGGCAAACGAAAAGTAATACATTGCTTGAAATACATGCGAACCAATTGGCACTACGTGAGCGATCGCGCAATGTATTACGTACACAGCGAGAGTCTCGAGTACCGAACCAATGGTTCAATTCCACGAAATCTAGCCATATCGATAGTGACGTGCCGAGTTGTAAACAATGTCGATAATTACTCTGCTGCAAGTGATATTATCAATAGTACACATTGTAGCTTAATATTATTATTTATTTTTGCCAGAACATTTAAATATTTTTTTAAATTATTAGATATGTATGTAGAAAATGAATAAAAAAATGATTTTAAAATGGAGTAACGTTGTTTTTATTTGTTTACTTTTATTTATTTTTTCTATATTCGCATGAATACATTATTCACGACGTGCATTACAGAAGTCCACAATACTTGTAAAGTAAGTAGCAAGATTACAAGTTATCGATATATGTTATCGATATCTTTACTCGACCTTTTTCTCGCCCTAACGTACATGAGCTTTTAAGCGTGTATGAGTGTACGTCAAACGCAGTGATTACGCTAGTGTGACAACCAACAGCAAACTCACGATGTTAGTGCGTGTTGTTTATTTGTGTGCGTAATCCGCGTAGGAATTACACTCGTACATGCAGTGAAGTTAAAGAGTGGGAGACAAACGGCGACACGCGTTCTAATGCAAATCGGGAACTATTTCCTTTCTAACCTCCTTTATATGTTCTGTGGTTTCACCCGCGTCTAGTGAGAACTATTTCGCGCTGCCGGGTATAAATTAGCCTTTCTCGATAAATGGACTATTAAACTCAAACAGATTTTAATCAAATCTGGCCAGTTGTTCCTGAGATCAACGCATTCAAACAAATAAACTCTTCAGCTTGGTATTATTAGTAAAGATATAGATGGAATCCTGATAAGAGTTCAGACGACAAATATACAGGTAACTTAAAAATCATCCTTCTTCTTATCGAGTGAGCTGCAGGTTTAATCACCTAACAAGCTTTAGTGTCAGAGTTTTCTCACATCCGCCTGACGGCCTCTGACGTGGATTTATATACGACTACTACTGAGTAGCAGTCGAGGACGCCGGCTTTACATGCCCTCCCAGGCACGGGGGTGTAACACCGCCAACTTCCAACTCCAGGCTGCTTGGTGAAAGTTTCTAAAACCCACAAAGCGATTTCAGCCTGGCCCGGGAATCGAACCCGAGACCTGTGATCGGCAGTCGCGCTATGCGACCACTAGACCAACGAGGCAGTCCTATCCTAATCCGATCCAACCACCTACCACAAAATCGATAGTCGATATAATTCTGTCACATCACTATCCATTAAGCATTGTTTTACGCATCTCCGGCTAGCTGTGACGTAAGCACTGCGAGAAAAACCGAGCGCAAACAAAATGCCCAACGGACATTTTCATTTTATTTCAGCACATTTTGAAAAGTACCAAATGAATGGCTCTTGTTTGTTATTCGAAATAAATCGGTACTTTTAGTGTACACTGAGTTTTAGTGCAATATTTTACGCTTCCAAATTGTGTGGAGGGTAAAACTCTTTTGTTTTTTTGTGGTTCTATGAAATATAGTATTGAAAAAGTGTTGCTTGTTTTACAATGGTGACGTTTGAAAAATAACGCTTTGTTTTTGCATTTTTACCCGAATACCAATAAGGGTATTGCAAACATTTTGAGTACTACATTAACTTAAACTTAGACTAAATTAATTATTTTACGTATATGATTAAAAAAAGGTTCCTAGAATCCAATGAGTGGGACCAGCGTGTATTAGAATGCATTTTTTTATTGGTTACTTCACTTCGTCCATCCGCCTTGAGTTAGCATGGTGATTAACGCTCATTCCTTCTCTGTGTGAGAAGAGGCTTGTACCCAGCAGAGGGACAATAAAAAGGCTTATGATGATGATAATATGATGAAGAGGTCACTAAAAATTTCAAAACATTACAAATACCCTTTTAATTTCAAAATTTTCTGTAACAGTAATGTCTATGTCGCAGCCAACTAGTTGAATTAGCCAGCCAATTGGACGCCTAGGCGGTTAATAAAACGTCGACATCCAATGAATTAGCGGAAAATCAACTAGGCAAGTGACTGAAGACAACGTTTAACAAGATGGCCAAACGTCATTTAGCCATTAGGTATTGGCTAGCTAATTCAACCAGTTGGCTGCGACATGTACTCGTATATGTCGCAGTCGAATCGTATAATCCGCCGTATTACCTTACGGCCAGCCGTTATTAAAAGCAGGGCCGTTATGTATTTACGGAGTTATTAGTCCTAAATTGTAGATTGTGAACTTGTAGTTTTATGTAGCAGACATTATTTCTATCACGGCTACGGTGCTGCGGGGCTCCGGCGGTCCCACGCGAGTTTAGCGTCGCAGATAGGTTTAACACTCGCCACCGCGGCTGAGGCTGGTCGGCAGCGCCGGCCAGCAAGCCGAAGTTACAACCACCTGCTCCTCAACTCGCGGGCCGCCTCACCCCTCCGCGCCTACGCGATTTTGAATTACACTCTAGGGGTAGGGCAGACAAGACTG
>NWSH02000081.1:8375692-8407180 GCA_002382865.2 Heliothis virescens | reverse complement strand
CAGCTTCAGCGAGAATTGGCTAGTTTTTTACAGAATGTTTTTGGTGGGATTTCACTTCTTTTTGTAGAAACGTGAGCTTATTGATATCTACCTAAGGCGTTATGTTGATTCCTCTAATAGTTTGGTTGGGCTTTTGTGTTTTCTAATCAGGGTCACCAGGTACTCCAGATCTTCGATTATCCTAGTTTTTATAGTTTTCCTTATATGTGGTCATTAAATCCTAACTCTGTTCCAAATTTCAGCTCTCTGACTTTATTGGAAGTACTAGTTCTATTTTGATGATCATGAGTGAGTGAGTGTCGAAAATACGAAACTTTGCTTTCGCTTAGCTTCGAAATTAAATGACCTACAGACTTGAAATTCTGGATTTTACGTATGTAATTATAGCTTTCTGGATGATGAAAATTTCGGCGTTCTGGTATTATCCAGAGGTTCTCAAACAGAGGCCTGAAAATGCGTCGAAATGGTTCCAGTAAAGGATGGTACGGCAGTGTTTGCTTTGCGCTCGACTTGGCGGGGGCACTGCCGTGTCCCCAAATTATTATTTTAATTATTTCTGGCACGCAAAGGACTCCAGAAGGTACAACAGTAGGTTTAAGTCAGTAAAATCCGATGCTCCGATCTGATGGCAACTGATAATTCTCACTTCAAGAAGTATATTTCTCCTATAGTCATACGTCACGCTGGTCCTAATCTTGCCGTTTTAGTATTATGCCTGAACCCGCTAATTTCATGGCCCAACGCGAGTAAATCGAAGCAAGTTTGAAGCACGCAAGTTTTAATAGAAGCGGCGACCGCAGCATGTGCTAATTATTGAAGAATTCTCCTCATAGCTGGAGGAATGTCGCACTTGTAATGTATAGTCGCGAACAGAGAGACCTAGTCAGTGGCAAAAGCTTACAAAAACTATGAATATGACGAACTACATAGAAGACATTGGTTTATAATATCATATCAACTTGATATCCATCGAATATCGATAGTAATACCTTCATTGAAATTGAAATAGTTCAGTTTGGAAACTTCTTTATGTACAGACAGCCATGCAATTCTCTAACTGACACATCATAGATGACAACAACGACGACCTCACAAATGACAAGCTTTTCGGTTTGAAGGATAAAATCGAAGGCGAAGTCGTCGTTGCCGTCGAAGGCGAGGATGATTTTTCATACATTTGGAACCATATTTTAGCTCTATGTCGTGCCGTCAACATCGTTGAAGCGCTGCGATCGCGCACTTATAGATGTTGCAACGATGATTTCTTGGTTGTAAAAATGTTTTGCGTTAGATAATCACCCCCCAGTAGTACATCAAGTTACACAATCTGTCAAATTTCTGCAATAGATTTTCAACCTTATCACAATAGTGGAAGGTTAATGTTCGATTGGTAAAATTTGACAGATTGAGCTAGGTTGATGTACTGGCTTTTGTACGTACCTGTTACGTTAGATTTCATTAAGACTTGAGTATGACGTCACATAATCCCTGACGTCATACTCATACATTTGAAGAAAAATGAAATAATTTCTACGATATTGGTTTGAGAAGCAACATGTATTTCATCCGTTTGCGAACTACATAATTTTTTTTATTTATTTATTTATTTTTTATTTATTTATTTATCTCTCCACAAAAGTTACAAAATAATACAATTGTATTAATCTGACTTTTACTGGTTTTACAGTTCCTCCGGGGGATTGCGGAGTTTCGCGTTAAATCTGAAATCCTGGAAAGTTATTTATGTACTTGACTATATACTATAGAAACATAATATTTATTGCAGATGCATCTGTTTTAGTATAGAAGAGCTCATGGCTAAGTCAAAGCCGCGCGGATCGATCGATCATAAGGTTAAGCAACGCTTGGCGCGGTCGGTCTGTGGATGGGTGACCATCTATCATAACGAGTTCTTTCGTGTTTGGAAGGCACGATAAACTGGTGGGTCCCGGCTGACATTTGAACATCTTTGGCAGTCGTAACGGGTAGTCAGAAGCCAAAAAGTCTGACAACCAGTCTTACCAAGGGGTGCCAGGTTGCCCGAGTAACTGGGTTGTGGAGGTTAGACAGCCAGTCGCTCCATGTAAAACACTGGTTCTCAGCTGCATCCGTTAGAACTGGAAGCCGACCCCAACGTAGTTGGGAAAAGGCTAGGCAGATGATGATGATGCATCTGTTTTAGTATGTTCTTATTTATTTAGTGAAGATAATTGGGTAAGGCTAGGCAGGTGATGATGGTATTGTTATAAATAGACGCCCGTGGTTTCACGCGTGTCCTGTGTGAATTACTTCGCAAACCTGGATAAAAGTTATCTATAACTTTCCTTTTTAATTCGGTTATCTAAAAATTAATTTATTTTTAAATTGAACAAGTACTTCCTGAGATTAGCGCGTTTCATAATGGTATGATTCTAAACAATAAGAAGCATTGTATTGTACCTATACTTATTAGTTTTAAATTTAAAAAATAATGCCAATGTGCATAACCCACATTCGGGTAATAAATTAAAGGAATAATCTGCACAGCCTTTTCCCAACTACGTTGGAGTCGGCTTCCAGTCTTTACATGGAGCGACTGCCTGTCTGACTTCCACAATTCAGTTACACGGGCAACCCGAAACCACATTTGTAAGACTGGTTGTCAGACTTTCTAGCTTCTGACTACCCGTAACGACTGCCATAGATGGTCAAATGACAACCGGGACCCACCCCAGTTACAATAAAGTACCAGAATAATCGAAATAAAACAAAACAGACAACTATTAAGTATTATACGACCAAAAAAATGTAACTACAACAATTTCATTTTTAGTATTTTCAAAATTGAATTTTTAGTACAACTTGTTGAAGTTGGGACTTCGGACGAGGGACCCTTCGATATAGTAAACGTGCTTAGAATAAATAATCGAAACTTGTTCAATAAAAAACTTTAGTTTTGCCAACACAATTTGTTATGACGTCAGACGATGTTTCTGAAATGTTAAAAGCTCACAACTTCAAAGAGAATTGTCCCATCTCACTAATATAAACGTGAATGTTTGTATGTGTGGATGATTACTATCTACTCTTTCACGCAAAACTACTGAACAGATTGTAATGAAACTCAGCTTGTAGACATAAGAGAAAATAACACATACTTTTAATCCGACCGCGGGATATCACAGTAATTTTCTCTTACTGTATAAATAAATTGCATTAATTGGTTATGATGGACATAACAGCAAACTATGATATATGTTAAATTTTGTGTTTCTAATAATCCTCTGGATTTGCATAAAGTCGATGTGTAAACCTTTTCTTTGGGTGCGTTTCAGGGAAAAATGCTAAAGAACAGCTAGTAGGCAAGTAATAAGAAGAGATTGGGTAAGTGTCAGGGATACTGAACATTTTTTTATTCGTCAAATTTTTGGAGATGGGTCATTATTATGAATCGTGCATTTCACAGGCTATATATAATATATAAAATAACAAATAAAAGTTTCGATTCAAAGCTATTTAAGAAACATTCATTCAATGAAAAAATCACTACTTGTTAGTGAAACAAAAGGCTAAAGTAATGTAATACCACTGTTCTTTTTTGGAACCCAGGTTCATCAATCTCGAAACGAAAACTTAACAAAAACAATCCATCTCACAAGTGATAGCTATTCTCAATTTAATTTAATTTAAAAAATCTTTTATTCAATATCCTTTTAAGTTAAAAAGGTTGGTAACCCCACCTGGAGATAATGCTTGATTGCCACCTAAGTTAAAGCTGAAAGAGGCGTATTCCGAAATTGCACTTTACCAAATTGCTATCAATGGGTTAGATAGAAAGCTGTGTTTGTTAATACGCGACTTTATATTCTTCGTTCTCGTGATTTGGTAAGTGGAACCATCTTGTTTTATCAGGTGTTGAAAGGCAATGTTTTTTCTCACAGCTTATGTTAATTAAACTGAGGAAATAAAAAGCCAAATATTCGAATATTTAATGTAGACCTCGTTGGCGCAATGCTGAACTGCCGAACTGATGGTCCCGGGTTCGATTCTCGGTTCGGTCAACTTTTGTGTGATGATCATGTTTGTTTCCCGTGGTCTGGGAGTTATAATATGTATCTATTTATAAGCATATGATAATGTAGTTTATCAGTTGTGTTAGCACCCATGACGAGCTAATCAATAGCTTACTACCTATGAGGCTTATGACCGTATGTGAAAATGTGCCCCGATATTTATTTATGGCATAAATATTTTGGCAATATTAAGCCTATTTTTCTCGATGGAATAGGCACATTTATTTCTACCAGTCATTGTCAACTCACATTTTGGCTAGCATTTTCATAATTTTAAAATATCATTTGCTACTAGTTATAGACAAAATCTCTACTAAATAACTCACAAAAATAAGAACATGAATTTTTCCTCTTGGCCACAGATAAAATGATAAACATGCCTCAACTAGTTTCATGAATAACTTTGTTCATATGAAATTCATAAAAAGATACCAGCGTCAAAGAGTTTGGAGCACATTTTGCTGTTTATTTTGGCCCAATTTTTGTGCAGGAATTTATCATAATATTCATGGTATTATACTCTAGGCGCATGAGATATTGACTGCGTTTTTCATGGACTATTTTGGAGAGAAGTTTGTATAATGAACTAACTTTTGCCCTAATGTCAATTCAATCATAAGTCAAGATAATTATATTGGGTAGGTACAGATAGACGCTAGCACATCAACCTACCTCAATCTTTCAAATTTCTTCAATAGATTTTCAAACTTATAACAATAGTCGATAGTTCATGTTCGCTTGGTTTGACAGATTCGGGTACGTTGACCTGCTGGCGTTTGTACATACAATGAATTAAAATACCAAGTCACGAATGTACCTATAGGGTAGGTATNCTTTAGTTTTGCCAACACAATTTGTTATGACGTCAGACGATGTTTCTGAAATGTTAAAAGCTCACAACTTCAAAGAGAATTGTCCCATCTCACTAATATAAACGTGAATGTTTGTATGTGTGGATGATTACTATCTACTCTTTCACGCAAAACTACTGAACAGATTGTAATGAAACTCAGCTTGTAGACATAAGAGAAAATAACACATACTTTTAATCCGACCGCGGGATATCACAGTAATTTTCTCTTACTGTATAAATAAATTGCATTAATTGGTTATGATGGACATAACAGCAAACTATGATATATGTTAAATTTTGTGTTTCTAATAATCCTCTGGATTTGCATAAAGTCGATGTGTAAACCTTTTCTTTGGGTGCGTTTCAGGGAAAAATGCTAAAGAACAGCTAGTAGGCAAGTAATAAGAAGAGATTGGGTAAGTGTCAGGGATACTGAACATTTTTTTATTCGTCAAATTTTTGGAGATGGGTCATTATTATGAATCGTGCATTTCACAGGCTATATATAATATATAAAATAACAAATAAAAGTTTCGATTCAAAGCTATTTAAGAAACATTCATTCAATGAAAAAATCACTACTTGTTAGTGAAACAAAAGGCTAAAGTAATGTAATACCACTGTTCTTTTTTGGAACCCAGGTTCATCAATCTCGAAACGAAAACTTAACAAAAACAATCCATCTCACAAGTGATAGCTATTCTCAATTTAATTTAATTTAAAAAATCTTTTATTCAATATCCTTTTAAGTTAAAAAGGTTGGTAACCCCACCTGGAGATAATGCTTGATTGCCACCTAAGTTAAAGCTGAAAGAGGCGTATTCCGAAATTGCACTTTACCAAATTGCTATCAATGGGTTAGATAGAAAGCTGTGTTTGTTAATACGCGACTTTATATTCTTCGTTCTCGTGATTTGGTAAGTGGAACCATCTTGTTTTATCAGGTGTTGAAAGGCAATGTTTTTTCTCACAGCTTATGTTAATTAAACTGAGGAAATAAAAAGCCAAATATTCGAATATTTAATGTAGACCTCGTTGGCGCAATGCTGAACTGCCGAACTGATGGTCCCGGGTTCGATTCTCGGTTCGGTCAACTTTTGTGTGATGATCATGTTTGTTTCCCGTGGTCTGGGAGTTATAATATGTATCTATTTATAAGCATATGATAATGTAGTTTATCAGTTGTGTTAGCACCCATGACGAGCTAATCAATAGCTTACTACCTATGAGGCTTATGACCGTATGTGAAAATGTGCCCCGATATTTATTTATGGCATAAATATTTTGGCAATATTAAGCCTATTTTTCTCGATGGAATAGGCACATTTATTTCTACCAGTCATTGTCAACTCACATTTTGGCTAGCATTTTCATAATTTTAAAATATCATTTGCTACTAGTTATAGACAAAATCTCTACTAAATAACTCACAAAAATAAGAACATGAATTTTTCCTCTTGGCCACAGATAAAATGATAAACATGCCTCAACTAGTTTCATGAATAACTTTGTTCATATGAAATTCATAAAAAGATACCAGCGTCAAAGAGTTTGGAGCACATTTTGCTGTTTATTTTGGCCCAATTTTTGTGCAGGAATTTATCATAATATTCATGGTATTATACTCTAGGCGCATGAGATATTGACTGCGTTTTTCATGGACTATTTTGGAGAGAAGTTTGTATAATGAACTAACTTTTGCCCTAATGTCAATTCAATCATAAGTCAAGATAATTATATTGGGTAGGTACAGATAGACGCTAGCACATCAACCTACCTCAATCTTTCAAATTTCTTCAATAGATTTTCAAACTTATAACAATAGTCGATAGTTCATGTTCGCTTGGTTTGACAGATTCGGGTACGTTGACCTGCTGGCGTTTGTACATACAATGAATTAAAATACCAAGTCACGAATGTACCTATAGGGTAGGTGTGTTCAGACGACAGCAGGTCAACGTATACGAATCTGTCAAATTTAACCAGTCAAACATTAACCTACCTCCATTGTGATAAGGTTGAAAATCAATTGCAGAAATTTGACAGATTGTGGTAACTTGATGTGCTGTTGTCTGTACATACATACCATTCCCAAATCCCAGTACAGGATCCCAATAATCAGATTTTTTACTTTTGACGGACTTCCCAAAAAAAGAGGTTCTTAATTGGATCTTGTATTTATTCGAGGTATTTTTCTTTTCACTTTTAACCTGACTTTGTTTATTTTCATGACATAAAATTGATCTGAAAAATCCAGCAAGTTTGTTTTTTTCTTTATTTTCTTGTACACAATAATATCAACAAAGCGAATCTGTTTAAAATCGACACAAATACAACAAAGTTGTGTTGCAGTTAAAACGTATAAATGTGCACACGAGTAAACGACGGAGTGCGGACATTTTGAGATATGTCCGAGACGAAGCTAACAGACGTCATATTTATAAACGTTGGGAAGTACGCGTGTAAGTGATGAGCTGTAGCGGATAGATTTATTATTTTGATAGAATAGAATTAGAATATTAAATTATAACTTACACCTAAGTCAGCGTGTTAAGGGAAATGTAAGTTTTTACGATATTTAGTAATAAATAAAGAATTGACTGTTTTTTACATTTCAAAATTCTATCATATGTTGCGTTTCAAAACGGAAAGCTTCGAGGAATGCCTCATATTTTTATGAATTTTTGTGGTAATTTTTGTAATTATTGTTGGTTCACAGATTATAATAGATACATCGCTTTTATTTTCTATTAAATGCTTTTTTATTTATTTTCGTAAAAAAAAACATTATCTGCCTAGCCTTTTCCCAGCTACGGAGATGGCTTGCAGTCTAACTGGGTGCAGCTGAGAACCAGTGTTTCGTGTATGAAAATACTTTACTAAAAAAAATCTCAATTTAAAAAATAAACAAAAATGTTTAATTTAAACTTGCACCGCAACCCTCATAATGAATGATGCGGACATGTAAATATTTGTATGAGAAATGTATTTTTGTCGCTACTATGCATATTCCCGTTGTTTACACTCTGGGCTGTCACCGGCTGTACTATAAATAAGGCACAAGTAACGTATGTAAATAAACAAGTCATTAGTTAAAATTCGCGCCATTTGTTTGTTTTGGTTGTGTCTAAATTTTATTTATTACTACGGTGGTACTAAGGTTGGTTTTTTTACATACTTTTATGAAATAAGGGAATATACGTTGCTTATTTCTCGAAGTTTCAGTGGTTTTAGTAAGTTTTATCCTTAATATCCAATGTCATATACCTACTATGTGTAACAATACAGCCCAATTACCTTGAAAACGTAAAAGTTAAGAAAAATAAAATTGTTCTAACTAGATTCAATAATTCACAGTCTATCCTATTGATAGCGTATTGAAACGTACACCTACATTAAAACAGTCATCAAATATCAAAAATGCCAATAAAAATCTCTAGGTATACTATTAAAACTTTACCCTACCGAGAACCATCTGCGACTTCACGACACACTTTCTGCGTTCACCATAAATCCCTTCCCAAAGATTATATACAAAAAAAACTCATCATAAATATGCAGACTTATCTTCTCTTTATAGAGGTCTCAGTACTTTTCTTTAACTAACACTAAAAAGAAATCTGAACCTTAAAGCTCTATACACAAAGTTCATTTTGCAGTGTGATTCTAAGGTACAAGTTTATGGTCAATTCAAGGGGTTACATTATAGGATAGCGATACGAAACGTCCTAGTTTCGTGGGACGTCCTACCGAATTGACTGCCAACAGCTTTATGAGCTACTAAATGTTGAGTTTCGGGTGTAAAAGGTAAGGTTACCTACCTACTTGAAGTAAGGCCTGAATCTTCGAAATTGACTAAGTAATGTTCATAAACCTAAAAACATGTTATTTGGTAAATTTCTTTAGTAAAAAACCTCAACATAATCCAAGCGCAAGAAGTGATTGTGATACCACAAGCTGAATACGCCATAATCGTGGTAAGTCGCCTTTTTGAGGAGTGGCTCGGGAGGAGTCATGGCACCTTCCGCATGACGTAGGTCCTCACCGGACACGGTCGGGAGGTACCTGCATCGCATTGGGCGGGTGATGGCGCCTGGGTGTCACCACTGCACGGACGGTGCAGAGGACACGGTGGAGCATACTGTCGAGGTGTGCTCTGCCTGGGAAACGCACCTTTTGCCTTGCTGAATGTCAAAATCCGCTGGAAGGAAAGCGCTCCAACCAGATCCAACCTGAGTACCAGTTTATTACATGGAGCGACAGCTTATCTGGTACAAAATAAGTATAGTGAGTATAAGATTTCTTTGACTTCCGAGCGCCACAAATACATGTGTAGCCTTAGAATTTTTCTCGAAGAAAATTTTATGATGATGATGTACCTATTTCGAGGTGTTTCCTATCTCAAATATTTACTGATATCCTAAAACATGTATCCTTAACCCTTTTTCAGCTTCTCCATACCCATATCACTCAGCGAATACATCACAAATCCTTCTTCTCAACAACAATAGCGGTTTCCTTGTAATGTAATACCGTATAACGTTTTACGTACTTTTCTTTAAGAGGGGTCTGAATTGATGTTTTTGTTAGGTCTTGGCAGAGTTATGGACGGGAGACATACAGGCTTTAGTGCTTTAGGTATTTCATACGTTTTTTTTATGTAACACTGATATTTATTAATACTCTTTATCGGTATGGCTTGTGGCTCGTGGCTAAGTAGCAGCCGCACGACTTCAACCACACGTTGGATCATCAGGTAAAGCCCGTAGATGGGTGACAATCTATATCATATAGAATTATGGTCTATTTTTGTTGCAGTTGACAGAATATGCTGTCAGTCAGTATAAATAAATCAGTCGTCCTTTGACTGAAACTGGGTTCTAGCTATCAATTGGACATCTCTATATTAACGTTAAATACAATATCAATAAGGCTAAACATTTTTATCAACAAAGAGAACCTTTGTCACAAACGTCAAAATTAATTCCAATTTCCAAGATTCTAGGACACAAATTACGAACAGATTTGTCACTAAAATTGTACTTACAAAGGGCGAAAATCCCAGATATTGGTTTCTCATAACCTATTTCACAATATCAAGCTAAAACTGAAATAATAAGAGTCTGAAGGTCGCACGATAATGTCCCTTTGTATTGAAAGGTCAAGTGCGGTGACCTTCGATTAGCTAGAGATGCAGTCGTATCGATATCGAAGATTGTTGGACAGTTGTGTCGAGTCGAAGAGTGATGACTGAGCTGGAAGATTTGAGTTTGGTTATAACAAAAAGACAAAGATTTTTTAAGTATCATACTTAAGTTGATCAGTTTGTTTGCTTGAACGCGCTAATTTCATTAATTACCTGCAGTTTGTGATTTGAAAAATTCTTTCAGTTTTCAATAGCCCATATTGAAAAGGCTATATGTTATTTTCTATCCGGGCGTGTAAAGTAATCTTAACGGGACGTGGCGCGGATAAAACCGTTTTTTCGAATCTTAAGTTCCTGAGATTAACACATTACGAAATACAGCTTAACTCTTCTGCTTTATAAGTAAGGATTTAGTCGTTGCTAGTGCCGAATGCCAAAAATCCTTCCCCTCCCTAGTAAACTACATTCGGAAACAATAACGCGTTTGGGTCACAACAGGACATTCTTACTAATTGAGGTCTTTCCGAATAAACCGACATGTACCATATAAAGTCCTTATGATAGGACAGGGATTTTATTTTTATGCCTCTTTTCTTTAACAACTATTATATACCAATTAAGTAATATTTACTATTCTTACAATATATTTAATTTGAAAATTTTTTTGTCACGGGAAATCCCGCTGTGGGTGCAGCGTGAGAGAGTATCTACTGACTAAAACCCACTATGTTTCTTCGGGAGTTCTTTGTATACCAGAGTCGCGGTAACTCTTTCGAACAATCCCGCAGCCCCGGCAGTCGTTACGGGTAGTTAGAAGCCAGAGAG
Organism: Heliothis virescens; assembly: GCA_002382865.2. Classification (NCBI taxonomy): domain Eukaryota; kingdom Metazoa; phylum Arthropoda; class Insecta; order Lepidoptera; family Noctuidae; genus Heliothis; species Heliothis virescens. Next base: position 8,396,304 of record NWSH02000081.1, on the reverse strand, counting down.
TCTGATAACCAGTTTCAAGGGCTATCGGGTAACCCGAGTAATGCAAGTGGCAATAAATCAAGAATTTAGCCGTTAATTATGCGGACATCGTTTCCGAATGGGTTAATGGTCAAGTAAGGTCGAAGCCCTAGTCTCATTAATTACTCTCTTAAGTCCCGAACTAACTAATTGTGAAGGTTTTCAGCGATCATTTGTTAAACTTGATTTGATTGCCAGATTTTGCCTAAAGGTATTTTCGCGAAAGCCCTACCTGTTTGAAATGGTTCTAGGTAGTTTGTTGCTGGTCTAATACTAATCCTTATGTTTTATTTACACTTATAAACGCAATTAGACTATAGCTTCTCTCCGTAGTTTTACACGTGTTCCGAGGTAACTACATTTCGTACCGTGGTAAAAAAAGCTTCCCTTCATAAAATGGGCTAACCAACAAGAAAGATTTTTTCTAATCGGTCCAGTAGTTCTTATGATTGGCGTGTTCCAGTAAACAAACAGCAGATTTATAGTACAGTAATTATGTGTAATTAATCAGGAGACGGGTGAAAAAGCAAGAAATAGCTACCTAATTTAAACTTATTTTCCATTCGACAAAAAACTAGATAGATTATCACAAAAAAATATATCTACTATTTTCCAAATAATCGTTGATTTCTGCAACAATCAGAGATGTGAGGTCACATAAACGTAATAGAAGTTCAATACTACAATACAACAGTCGGATAACGTTGTCGTGCGGAATGCTGCTTATTTCGCTATGAAAACAGTTCATTGTGTTATTAGAGAAAACACACGACACAAGAACCGGCGACCACGACACGAGCGGGAAAAATAAAAATATTTTTTGAGCTGAGAATTTACGAAATATACCTGAAGATAAATTGAAAAAAGAATGTTAAAGAATTGAACGAGTTGTTGAAAATTTTAACGAAAGATCTGAATTTAAAATCTGAACATATACCATGTTGGATTTGAGTCATTTGAGTCACCAAAATTGATCTCTGTTCAGCGATGGTGGCATCTACATTAACATTTTTAAAGGGCCTACGTAATTATTTTTGTACCCGTGTGGCATTGACTTAGCTACAAGCGCTTCTATATCAAGGTTGCTATCTTAATTATTTACCTACTCCAATAAAGAAAAAGTATTTTACAAGCAGGATCAGAAAGCACATCTTTTGTTCCCGTATATTTAAAAGTTCCTTTGTTGAGCCACAGAGGTCAATAAGTAAGCGGCTTGTAAAAGAAAAATGGCGGCGATATGAACAGCTTTACTGAAACTAACGTTTCATTTGCTATCGGAATCGCGTATGAAATGGTGGAATGAAAGAAATACAAACTTGTATTAACGATAAACGTTACGTTTGTAATCTCCGAATCTGCTGAAACGATTTTGAAGATACTTTTATCAACATGAAGCTATTCTATCTATCTATCTATCTATCTATCTATCTATCTATCTACGTAATCTTTGTGTATCAAAGGCTACTACTTTACCTGGGGAAATGGAACGTGGTTCCCTCGATTGCCACGCAGGAGAAGTCGCAGGTATCGGCTGGTCTATAGTTATACAATAAAGAGGCAACAATTTGTACTTTGTTTGTTTGTAGACTAAAAGCTCTGAAACTACTGATCCGATTTGAAAAATTCTACATATAGCCTATGTTACACTATCCCCGAGTAACATAATCTATAACTTGTCAGGCTGCGGGAAGAATTTCCTCCATGACTCAGGTGAAACCACAGGAAAACAGTTAGTCATTAATAACTCGAAACACAAAAAGTAACTGATCCAAACTCCCTCAAAACCAATAAACGTTCCTCCCAAAGAATCCATTATTGATAAAATCTAGAACATTCCATTGGAGCCCTCAGATTATCCTCGTTCGCTGGTAACGAGACGTATAGTGGGTCACAGGTGCTTATCTAGACGCTTTGAGTATGCCGTACATCTGTACAGACAACCGGTCAATTTATATGTAGAGGAATATTTTAGAGAATTGCCAAGGAACTTTGGGAACGATTTTGTAAAAGTATAAATGTGTGTGATCCAAATATGGGATACTTGGGATAGGCAGTGTTGCTTGAAAATGTTGCCTTAAGTACTTCAAACCATAATAAGGAAAAGATATAGCCAATCGCTACTTTGATATTTAAAATGCGAAAGTGAACTCTGTCTGTCGTACTTTCATGGTAATATTAATGAACCAGTATACCTACATATATTTCAGATCTATTTCAGTACCAAAAAAAATATTTTGAATAGAAATTCACCACAATATTATTAAAGAATTCATAGTGGCCTAGTGGTTTAAGTAGGTACTTTTCTCAAAAACGCATGTGCGAGGTCGCTTAGGTGTGGGTATATCATAGACAGGGGGTTATACGATCAGTCTGGCGTCAGTCAATTCCGNCTACCTGTTTGAAATGGTTCTAGGTAGTTTGTTGCTGGTCTAATACTAATCCTTATGTTTTATTTACACTTATAAACGCAATTAGACTATAGCTTCTCTCCGTAGTTTTACACGTGTTCCGAGGTAACTACATTTCGTACCGTGGTAAAAAAAGCTTCCCTTCATAAAATGGGCTAACCAACAAGAAAGATTTTTTCTAATCGGTCCAGTAGTTCTTATGATTGGCGTGTTCCAGTAAACAAACAGCAGATTTATAGTACAGTAATTATGTGTAATTAATCAGGAGACGGGTGAAAAAGCAAGAAATAGCTACCTAATTTAAACTTATTTTCCATTCGACAAAAAACTAGATAGATTATCACAAAAAAATATATCTACTATTTTCCAAATAATCGTTGATTTCTGCAACAATCAGAGATGTGAGGTCACATAAACGTAATAGAAGTTCAATACTACAATACAACAGTCGGATAACGTTGTCGTGCGGAATGCTGCTTATTTCGCTATGAAAACAGTTCATTGTGTTATTAGAGAAAACACACGACACAAGAACCGGCGACCACGACACGAGCGGGAAAAATAAAAATATTTTTTGAGCTGAGAATTTACGAAATATACCTGAAGATAAATTGAAAAAAGAATGTTAAAGAATTGAACGAGTTGTTGAAAATTTTAACGAAAGATCTGAATTTAAAATCTGAACATATACCATGTTGGATTTGAGTCATTTGAGTCACCAAAATTGATCTCTGTTCAGCGATGGTGGCATCTACATTAACATTTTTAAAGGGCCTACGTAATTATTTTTGTACCCGTGTGGCATTGACTTAGCTACAAGCGCTTCTATATCAAGGTTGCTATCTTAATTATTTACCTACTCCAATAAAGAAAAAGTATTTTACAAGCAGGATCAGAAAGCACATCTTTTGTTCCCGTATATTTAAAAGTTCCTTTGTTGAGCCACAGAGGTCAATAAGTAAGCGGCTTGTAAAAGAAAAATGGCGGCGATATGAACAGCTTTACTGAAACTAACGTTTCATTTGCTATCGGAATCGCGTATGAAATGGTGGAATGAAAGAAATACAAACTTGTATTAACGATAAACGTTACGTTTGTAATCTCCGAATCTGCTGAAACGATTTTGAAGATACTTTTATCAACATGAAGCTATTCTATCTATCTATCTATCTATCTATCTATCTATCTATCTACGTAATCTTTGTGTATCAAAGGCTACTACTTTACCTGGGGAAATGGAACGTGGTTCCCTCGATTGCCACGCAGGAGAAGTCGCAGGTATCGGCTGGTCTATAGTTATACAATAAAGAGGCAACAATTTGTACTTTGTTTGTTTGTAGACTAAAAGCTCTGAAACTACTGATCCGATTTGAAAAATTCTACATATAGCCTATGTTACACTATCCCCGAGTAACATAATCTATAACTTGTCAGGCTGCGGGAAGAATTTCCTCCATGACTCAGGTGAAACCACAGGAAAACAGTTAGTCATTAATAACTCGAAACACAAAAAGTAACTGATCCAAACTCCCTCAAAACCAATAAACGTTCCTCCCAAAGAATCCATTATTGATAAAATCTAGAACATTCCATTGGAGCCCTCAGATTATCCTCGTTCGCTGGTAACGAGACGTATAGTGGGTCACAGGTGCTTATCTAGACGCTTTGAGTATGCCGTACATCTGTACAGACAACCGGTCAATTTATATGTAGAGGAATATTTTAGAGAATTGCCAAGGAACTTTGGGAACGATTTTGTAAAAGTATAAATGTGTGTGATCCAAATATGGGATACTTGGGATAGGCAGTGTTGCTTGAAAATGTTGCCTTAAGTACTTCAAACCATAATAAGGAAAAGATATAGCCAATCGCTACTTTGATATTTAAAATGCGAAAGTGAACTCTGTCTGTCGTACTTTCATGGTAATATTAATGAACCAGTATACCTACATATATTTCAGATCTATTTCAGTACCAAAAAAAATATTTTGAATAGAAATTCACCACAATATTATTAAAGAATTCATAGTGGCCTAGTGGTTTAAGTAGGTACTTTTCTCAAAAACGCATGTGCGAGGTCGCTTAGGTGTGGGTATATCATAGACAGGGGGTTATACGATCAGTCTGGCGTCAGTCAATTCCGTCAGTCTGGTCATGAATGATGGGAGAATGATCGTGTAACCGGGTGACTGACGGACTGATGGTCCAAAATGTACCGTATTTTTTGCCCGTCAGTCTTTCGTCAGTCTGTGACTGATGCTAGAATGACGCCAGACTGATCGTGTAACCCCTGTCTTAGACACCAATGACTGAGTAATGGTGAAGGAAAACATCTTGAATAATCTTGATCACCTGGACATTAAAGTCTTAATTCACCAATCCTTCAAGCGTGGTGATTAACACTCATTCCTTCTCTGCATGAGAAGAGGTTTATGGCCTGCAGTGGGACCATAAAAGGCTGATGATTATTCAACTGCTATCGCTACATAACTACAGACTACAGCTTAAGTGTGTAGTTCGGGAGCTGGCAGTACTAGGCATGCGTTATAAACGAGGCTTGGTTGGAGCCGATAATAAACAGATTATAGCTGCCAACCGATTATCGGCCTACTGTTTGAGTTGGTAAGCTCCCTACCATAAAATGCTGGGAGTTTTAGTTTTCAGTACGGGAAATATTGTGGAATGAATTAATAAACTCTTTAGCTTTACTTATTTTAGATGCACTTGCTGTTTGCCTGCTCCCACGGTTTCACTCGTGTCATGGGGTGACTTCTCCTCGTGCCTGGAGAAACTAAGTATAGCTTCCCAACAGTGACAGAATTTTTAAAATCGGTCCAGTAGTTTCAGAGCCTTTTACAAGAATATCAAACCAACTAATGTAAAAAGATTTTATCTTTTCCAGTAGTCTACCGTACCTAAAACCTGAAAACCACATCAAAATCGGTTCTGCCAAACGCGAGATAGTCGTATACGAACATGCATACATACAGGTCAAAATGAGAACATCCTTTTTTGCAGTCGATTAAGAAACAAACAAAAAATGTTTCCTCTATAATATATGTATTAGTATAGGTGTTAGTATAATGATCAAACGATTAAAAAGCAAAGGCCTCCATTCAGTAACAAGATTGATACATTTGCCCAAGAACCTAAATTAAACCATTTTCCTGCAACGCATTTTCCTCATGATTGTCCCTCGTTCCATGGTATGTAAGGATTTTTTTGTAAAAGACGTTCGTTGACCTTCCGACACTTTTGAAAATACAAACAAACGATAAACACAAATAAAATATTTATCTAAATACCAAAAGAAATTGTTATGTTTTCTTTGAATACAATTTCGATGTTTCTCCAAAACGAGGTTGTGTAAAAATTGTGTTTTTTCGACGTACAAATCTCAAAGTTTTTTTATGAAAATTGGTATTATTATAGTAAGGAGCCAAATGGCTTGGACGAAACGTATATATTGTCAAAGTTTACAGCGCTCTCGAAATTGTACGCAGACAATGGCTGTAGTTATAAACTGTATTGATGTTTTATTACTAGCTTCTGCTAGCGGTTTTACCCGCGTATCATGGGAACTACTTAACGCACCTGGATAAAAAGTAACCGATTGCCTTCCTTGATAAATGTCAAAGTCAAATTCAAAATCATTTATTGAAAGTAGGCTAATAAATTTGCACTTTTTCACGTCAAATTACTTTGGACAGCACCCTTTCACCGTTGGTTAACACTGAAATAATTTTTCGTATCAAATCGGCCGTTCAAGCAAACAAACTAACTCGTCAACTTTATAATAGCAGTACATATAGATCCCACTAGAAACATGTCATGTAAAATGTTGCCAAAACGACCACAGGTTTGCCCTTTGAAAAAGATATCAGATCTTATGTACCACGAGCCAAGCTTCAGAATCTTCACGGCCTAACTCTACCGACCCTAACTTCACAAATTCTACATATCAGTAAAAATTTATGGCTTCGCCGTTTCGATACCGGTGATACGAATATTTAGTTTTTAAGTAAGTAAGGAAACAACTATCTAGCTATTACGGTTCTTGAGATAGGTACAGCCTGGTGACATACAGTAAAGACGGACAGCGAAGTCCCGTTTTGCCTTTTATGTACGGAACCCTAAAAACCGGCCATAAAGGGTTCCGTACCCCATCCTCCTTAATATATTTTTTTCATTTTTAGTATTTGTTGTTATAGCGGCAACGGAAATACTTACATCATTTGTGAAAATTTCAGCTTTCTAGCTATCACGGTTAGTGAGATAGGTACAGCGTGGAGACAGACAGGCAGACAGACAGACAGACAGACAGACCGATAGACAGACAGACCGATAGACAGACAGACAGACAACGAAGTCTTAGTAATAGAGTCCCGTTTTACCCTTTGTGCACGGAACCCTAAAAAACATGGGAAGAAAAAAACAAACGATGCTGGTCTGTGCATAAAATCCGTTACACGCAGAAATGTTATTTTTTCCGGTCACCAACCAGGAACACTTAACTAAGTGGTTTCCCGACCTACGTTGTTCGCATCTTTGCTTGCGTTGGATTAGAATATAGTATTTTACCCTAATATACGGTAAATACACAATTATGGGGCCTATAAAATCGGGAAGAGGCCATTTAGCGGGCTGACAAATGTCATTCTGATTGTTTTGTTAAGGTGAAAAGGTTTTATTGTTCAAAAGTGCTTTTTGTCTCATTTATTCGTGTAAAGAACTACATTTTACAGTACCTAAAAAATAAACCATGAATCTATGATATCTATACCAATGTACAGACGACAGCAGGTCAACGTATACGAATCTGTCAAATTTTACCAATCGAATATTAACCTACCCACTATTGTGATAAGGTTGAAAATGAATTGCAGAAATTTGACAGATTGTGGTAACTTGATGTGCTGTCGTCTGTACTTTTGTTTTTGTACATGAAGAAATAATATTATAAATAGGAAAATAAAATATGTAAGTGTCTTTGCATCGAGTTGGCTCAAAAAGTACTGGACCAATTTTAAAAAATTCTTTCACTGTTGAGTAGCTAGACTATTCTTGAGTAACATAGGCTATATTTCCCCGGGGCACGGGTGTCACCGCGGGAAAACATCTAACATTTTATAAAGTATCAAATACTAAAAGTTAAACTAATAAAAAGTGTAATGCTTACTTGAGTACCAACATTAACTACAATTAAGTAATAATTTAGAGTACGAATAATCTCCTACTAAGTTTTAATGCTCCGTAATGTTTAAATGTTTAATTAACTCGCATATTTAAACATTCGGCGCAGCTTCAGTGCGCAGAAAATCTAAATGAATTTGCAACGAACGTAGAACGTTGTGGTCTTCATTATTTTACTTTTTAAAGTGTTCTTAACCTGCATTCGTGCATTCCTTTTTTAAAATTGTGGTCGCGTTCGTAAATTTTCTTTTATTTTTCACAAATGAGTTTTTAATGTCCTATGTTTTTGGAGAAAATCCGATAAAATATATAAGATATACTTACTTTTAATGGCAGTTTAATCTTGTTTTTGCTTATCTTGCAATGCAGGAGGGAATATGTCATAATACCCGCGCCCCTAAGACATTTCTCTTAGTTCACGTAAGTTTCCTTGCTTGAAAACTTCGGAAAGTGGGGGAAATATTTGTTGGTAACAAGAAATTTTCCGGATAGGTAGGCTCATAACAAATTATATTTTGTTCTAAGCATTTATTTATGGACTTTTATTTTGTTTTCCTTTTCTTAATTGTTATAATAAACTTATTAAAATGTCTGTTACTTATAGCCAAATTACAAACTCGAGCAGGTCAACCTACCCGAATCAAATACCAATCTAACATTAACCTTCCACTATTGTGATAAGGTTGAAAATCTATTGAAGAAACTTGACAGATTGACTCTAAAAAATACATATTATCTGTACTAATACTTATTATAAAGCTGAAGAGTCTGTTTGTTTGTTTGAACGCACTAATCTCAGGAACTACTGGTCCGATTTGAAAAATTCTTTCAGTGTTAGATAGCCCATTTATCGAGGAAGGCTTTAGGCTATATTATACTTTTTATCCGGGTGCGCATAGTAGTTCCTAAGGGAAAGCGGGTGAAACCGCTGGCGGAAGCTAGTAATAGCTATGTATNAGTTTGTTTGTTTGAACGCGCTAATCTCAGGAACTACTGGTCCGATTTGAAAAATTCTTTCAGTGTTAGATAGCCCATTTATCGAGGAAGGCTATAGGCTATACTATACTTTTTATCCGGGTGCGCATAGTAGTTCCTAAGGGAAAGCGGGTGAAACCGCTGGCGGAAGCTAGTAATAGCTATGTATAATAAACTTATTAAAATATCTCATTGTAAAATGTCTCTACTCGTTACTTATAGCCAATTTATAGACGCCAGCAGATCGACCTACCCGAATCAATTTTACCAATCGAACATTAACCTTCCACTATTGTGATAAGGTTGAAAATCTATTGAAAAAATTTGACAGATTGACCCTAAGAAAATACATATATTATATTCAATAATGGTCACATGCATTTCAAAAAGTCTCAATACTGAAAAAGGCTAACAAATAGCTTTCATTCCACTCCGTACAGCAGTTAACATTTTTATATTTTTCATAGATTCACAGCATACTGCAGATCGAATCGTAAAATTAATTTATTACCCATAAACAAGCGCTTCTGCATTCTACAATTATTTATAGCTACATACCCTATCTGTTGGTTTGGTAGTTTATTCCTTTTTAAACGGTTTTTGATAATAAAATAAACTTATTTTACACAACATTTAGGCTGGCCGCATACATACGTTTTCCGTATTCGTTTTCCGAATTCGCTTTCCGTATTCGGACGTCTGAATGCATGGAATCAGTAGAAAATACATTATTTGACGCACACGTTCGCTTTTTTTTCGAACGGAATAAATTCCGAGCGTACGTTTCGTGTGCAAGACGGAGCGTTCGGAGAAACCTACTCGAAAAAACCTAATGACGTCATGCGGAACGCAGCACTTGTATACATTTTGTTTGTGCCGGCGCACACGTTTGGAAATTTCAATTCAGTATCGTGCCCGCACCGCGCGCATCGGACGTATCTATTGGTAAATTATGGTACATTCCAAATGAAGAAAAACGAATGTTTGCGCTAGTCTCACGGAATTCCGATTCTAAATTACGCATTCGGAAAACGAATACGTTTTACGTATGTATGCGGCCAGCCTTTTATAGAACCTAAATAAACCTAAAGATCCCTTACAAAACGCGGGAGTAGGTAGATGGAATTTTCCGAGTGCTCGATTTAAGTGAAGTACAATTAGTTCCTAATAGATTAGTCTCTCCAACCTACCCTCGTAATGATTGAAACAATTAACCCACTTTTATTTACTCCACGATTTAGCTATAGAGTTTAGCTAAAATATATATATTTAGGTTTAGATTTAACGGTTACAAATATACATATGTGTGTATTTAGTTTGTTTTTTCGGATAATAATGCATTCTTATGAAACACCAGCTTCTGCCAGCGGTTTCACCCGCGTTCCGTGGGAACTACTCGGCGCACTGGGATAAAAAATAGCCTATAGCCTTCCTCGATAAATGGGCTATCTAACACTGAAATAATTTTTCAAATCGGACCAGTGGTTCCTGAGATTAGCGCGTTCAAACAAATAAACTCTTCAGCTTTATAATATTAGTATAGATAAACTAAAATCAAATAAATAATACAAGAGTAAAACCGTGGGATGAAGTTAGTATATACTTTTATAGTAATATAATGAAGAGGATTTTTTTTTCTTTGTTTGTGTCACCGGAAAATAACAAGATCCGTAAGTTTATAAATTTCCTAGTAAATTGATAAACTTTCGAAAGATTCTAAACTGGAGATAAATTTTATTATTTTACGTTCACATTTTCGTAAATTGATAAACTTACTGAAGTCACTCGTAAAATAATAAGTAAGCGCCACGCGCGATCTGATTGGTTGACTGTCACGTGTCACTTCTCCTTCCTCGCGGCCGCCAATGAAGTCTATGGACACAAGCAGTGCCGCTATGAACATTGACCAATCAGAGAGCAGTGTGTTATTTTACGTATTTCAAAGATGCGTATATTTAAAAGAGCTTCTGTGATTGGTCGAACCATTTAGAATCTTACGAATAGATACCCGTTAGTTTATAAATTTACGTCATGACGTCGGAAATTGATAAATTTACGAAAATAAGGACGTAAAATAATACAATTTATCTCCCGTTTAGAATCCTACGGAAGTTTATAAATTTCCTAGGAAATTTATAAATATACGGATCTTGTTATTTTCCGGTGACGTTTGTACCCTAAAGGCTCCGAAACTACTGAAGCAATTTGAAGAATTCTTTCTTCACTGTTGCCTTGCTGAACTATTCCCGAGTAACATCTATAGGCTAATTGTTATTCCGGGTACGGGCCGTAGTTCCCACGATACGTGAGTGAAACCGCGGGAAAACGGCTAGTTTTATGATATTTATGTATGTACAGACAACAGCACATCAAGTTACCACAATCTGTCAAAATTCTGCGAGCGATTTTCAACCTTATCACAATAGGGGTAGGTTAATGTTCGATTGGTAAAATTTGACAGATTCGTATACGTTGACCTGCTGTTGTCTGTACCTAAATAAAGACCGTACAAAATACTGGTTATAATTATGTAAAACAGACAGAAGACATAACGTAAGTACAAAAACGTCAAAGATAATGAGAATTCTCTCTGACTTAAGATTTACAAAGAGTAAAATGTTCGTCCAATCAAAAATTCTGGAACTTTCCATTAGAATGTCAAGATCGAGAAAAATGCCAACTTATTCATTACATTAGTAATATCTTATTGAATACGACCTTGCTTATTATATGACCTATATTTTTTTCTAGCTTTTTCACGTGTAGCCTTCTTACAGTATGGTGCGGTTCACAATATTTCGACAGTTTGCAATCTCACGAGACAGATTGTAAACTAACGGTATTTATAATCTTACGCTGACGTATAGATACAACGCAAATCTTGGGAGTACATATTTAATACATAATGACCTAAAAATCTAATAAAAAAACACCGGGTTGCACTCCGGGAGTGCTGGCAGAAGTGAAAACATGAATATTAACTTTATGCGTTTTTAATATTTTTTTGAGATTATGGAATGAAGAAAGAGCACAACTACTTTTTACTGTCATCACTTGCCCTCGATATTAAGAGTTTCTCAAAAAAATCTTTTGTCCCTATATGTCTTTTGTACTTGAAGGTAAACGAAAGATACCTACCCCAACACGATTAAATATAATCAAAATTTAAGCACGACTCCATCTATGATTTTGAAGAATTAAGTACTAGGTCGAATTAGTACCGGCACCGCTCCAACCCGGCAAATAACGTGTCATTGAAATTTGGACATTAAATCGCATGACGTATGATATATTTCATAATGTCAATACAAAAAGCCAACGGCGGGTTGTCAGCGCGCGGGTCAAGCGTGCGGACCGCGTGCTTACAGCGCGCCGACTGCGTGCTTACAGCGCGCTGACTGCATGCTTACAGCTCGCCGACTGCGCGCCGCAATCAATGTCAATAATCAATTGCAAATGTCATATAACGTGTGACAAGAAGCTTCCACCTCGCGGCCGGCGCGCCGACCGCGCGCTTGCACCTCGCGGGCGACGCGTCGTAAGCGCGCTGGCGGCTAGCGGTAGCCAAAATTCGAAACAACGCCGTGCCGGAGCTGTGTCGTGGCCGTGCCGGTACAGTGTGCCATGACCTTAAAACCTGTACTCGTACTTTCATACTTGACTAACTACTTGACTTTGAAAAATTATAGATGGCGCAACACATTTTTTCTCACATGTCTTTCCTCGATTTTGAGGGTTCTGGTTGAGCTAAAATTATTCAAATATATATTTTGAGTTTATTGCTGTGGCCTGGATGCTAACCTAAAGATACTCCGGCACCATTTCATTTTATAAAAATAAAAACCCAAACTCCATCTATGATTTTAAATGATAATTACTAAGCCTGACACTATTGTCAAATTTCACATGTTTGAAACGTCATAAAATATCTTACCGACCTGTACTTACGGAATTTCTATAGAATTTTGGGTTTCACGATTTCGGGTTTCACATTTCGGTCACGTGATACCTGTCGCGAATTTATATATTTTTCCCCATACAAAAAGTGCTCAACGCCGCTAAAGAAGTTTTCACTTCAAAAATGTCTTATTTTCTTATGAAGCCTATTTCAATCTTGAACATGAACGTAGATAGATACAGATGGAAAGGACGACTAAAAAAACGATGGCTGAATTGTGTGAAAGACGATATGGCTGAAAAATATGTTACTCGTGTGATGACATTAGATCAAAGATATTTTACTAGTACTCGTATGTTTAATGTCTTTGCGATAGACAAAGAAGTATGGAAGAAAAAGACATGCTGCGCTAACCCCAAATAAAGTAGAATATGGACAAGAGGATGATGTTAACATGAAATAAGGTACTTTACGTGAATTCAAAGATTCTCCAGGGAACACTACGAAAATAAAAATATCTACTAATAAAAAAAACACGAGTAATCCTATCAAGATGTTATGAGAAAACCTGTCGATCAATCATCAATGTCGTTTTGATTGATACGAGTCTGCGAACTTTTATAAAAGTGTGTAATATTGAATCAATCAATGCGACGCTAATCAATCATGTTACTCGTTAATTTTACTTTCAGTTTGCCTATTCATTTTTTAATACAGATTTAATGAAAATGTTTAGTTTTTAGACGGTAGTTTTGATGAAAGATTGAGGTAATACAGGTTTCTTATTTCGTGTATGAATATTTTGTCTACGTAGCATCTAGCTACGGTATTCCCTATAGGTAGGTAGGTACATATTTTACTTATGACCAACAGATTTTTAATTAAATAATGTCGTGTCATTTGAGTAAGAACTCTATTTATATAACAAATAAAATCTACTTTAATCTATACTAATATTATAAAGCTGAAGAGTTTGTTTGTTTGTTTGAACGCGCTAATCTCAGGAACTACTGATCCGATTTGAAAAATTCTTTCAGTGTTAGATAGCCCATTTGTCAAGGAAGGCTATAGCCTACTTTTTATCTGGGTGCGCTGAGTAGTTCCCACAGGACTCGGGTGAAACCGCTGGCGGAAGCTAGTCCCTTATAATAAAGCTGAAGAGTTTGTAAGTTTGTTTAGTTGATCTGATTTCAAAAAGTGTATCAGTTTTAGATGGCCTATTTAACACAGTAGGCTTCTTTTTACTCGAGTTCGCGAAATAGTTCCCAAGGGACGTGGGCGAAACCAGTAACCTACATTACACAGACGATGTCCTCATAACCTAATAAGAATAAAAACTCATTTTACGAATCTGATCAATCCGACCGCTTCTGTTTTAAATTCAATTCTTTAGATCCGGAATACCTTCGTCCGTCTGTGTATAAAACGAATAAATAAGAGCACTCTATCCATCAGGACACGGGCATCGGCGGCCATGATGGAAATATGGCCGCTGCAAATTATAGGTAAATGAAGAAGATATTTTTTCTGGAAATTGGTTATTCATTTGATCAGAATATAGGGTGTAGCCGCCTACACATCAACCTACCACAATATTGTGTCAAATTTCTTCAATAGATTTTCAACCTTATTGCAAGTAGGTAGTGGAGGTAGTAGTAGTAGAGGTTAATGTATGAATAGTATTTGACGATTCGGGTAAAATATGATCTGCGATCGTCTGTACTTATTTTTATTGTACACAGGTCTAAATATCTGCTTGACGATGTTTTGTAATCAAATTGGAAGTCATGGAAATGTTGAATGCTTTCTTTTTAAAATCCTATGTAAAAAGTGTGCCCACGCGGGACGCGGGTGCAACCGCTGGTGGAAGCTAGTATGTACAGACCAAAACAGGTCACGGTACCCGAATCTGTCAAATTTTACCAGTCAAATATTAACCTAGGCCTCTATTGTGATAAGGTTGAAAATCTATTGCAGAAATTTGACAGATTGTGGTAATTTGATGTGCTGTAGTCTGTACCTAATACTAGACACAAAAGATTCGATACGCCTTCTTCTATATTCGGAAGCACAATACGTAAAATCCGCAATAAATAAGAAAAGTTTGCGGTGTATAGCTTTTCATAATATTCACTGGCCTCAAGCCAAGATCTATAGGTTGCCATTGAGAAAATTAAATTAAAACGTTAAAATATTCTTGAAGTAGGTATTCCATTTTTATGGAGTTTAATTTATCTTGTTCTTAGTGATATATTTGGAAAGACAATTTTGTCGTAGCCCGCAGGTTTTTAACCTTATTTTGATTTGGTTTCAGTCAAACCTGATACTGAAGAAAATAATTTTAGTCAAGCAAATCTTTCAGACAAAAAATGTAAAAAATTATAGAAAGAACGACAAGTCTATAAAAATGCCTAAAGGACCAATACAGGTATTTTTAAAGTAAGTGAACAAATATTATTACATAGGTACTTACCTACGTTCTCATTGAGAGTCCCCCAACTGGGATTGTTCAACTTGTATCTATATATATTTTGTTTTATCAAATACACTACTAGTACTACTCCATATTTTTAGTTTCGAATAAATAAAACAACTAAGTATTTTTTAGGTATAAGTAAGTAAATAAAAACAGGAAACTGCCAATCAATCAGTTGGCCGCGGACGGTAGTAAGTTGAACCTTTTTACTGATTTCCGATCAACGAAGTGAACATTGATTCTATTATTATTTTCGCGTTAATGCGTTTTAGCTACAATTTTTTGGCATTTGAAATGGGTATTGGATTTATTTCTCCTTTCATATTTTTCTTTGGTTTTAAGTTAGGATTTTGAGCATTTAACATTCAGGATTTTTTTTATTCGTTTTAAAAATGTTATGTTGTCTAATTATACAACATTGCTATTCTGCTAATAATTAAATAAAAATGTGGTTAGGATTGAGTAGTTTCTTTTTTCAGAAAATAAAAATGCACTGCTTGATACTTAAGAAATACTTTTAGTAGATTCTTAAGAAGTACCTACTTAAAAAAAACCGGCCAAGTGCGAGTTGGACTCGCGCGCGAAGGGATCCGTACCAAGCTGTAGTTCCACGCTTGGGTAACAGATGGCGTTGTATTCAAATTGCACTGTCTTTGAGTATTTGTTGTTATAGCGGCAACAAAAATACATCATTTGTGAAAATATCAGCTTTCTAGCTATCACGGTTAATGAGATACAGCATGGAGACAGACAGGCAGACAGACAGACAGACAGACAGACAACGAAGTCTTAGTAATAGGGTTCCGTTTTTACCCTTTGGGTACGGAACCCTAAAAAAATCATTCCATATCAAACTTAATTTTTTATCACATGATCACATCCGACTTACAATAACACCTCCAAAAATAATGGGTCCCATATCTGATCCAAAGAAAACCTAATATACGAAAGAAGATAAGTGATTCACCAAATTCAATAAGGGTGACATGTCGCCTACTTACCATAATCAAATATAGCTTTGTTACTTCATTGGCTTACAATTGGGTTACAGATTTATTTTGCACATGCCGTCTCGGACGAAGGTCATAGGACAGACTCAAGGATGAAGTGTATTGGATAGTTCTTAATAATGTCATTTTTTTCAATTGATCACCCTAATTATATCTGGGAACTAAACTTATTATTGGACTTTTTAACGATATGGTTTAAATAAACAAACCGGCCAAGTACGAATCGAACTCATGCACGAAGAATTCTGTAGAAAAAATCACGTTGGTTATAAATATGAAAGCCCCCTAAAATTATTATTTTACTATAGTTTTTAATAAGTAGTTAAAGCGTATTTGTAGTTAAAGCGGCAACAGAAATACATCATCTGTGAAAATTTCAGCTCTCTAGCTGTTATGGTTCACGAGAAACAGACAGAGAGAGGCAGACGGACGCACAGACGGACAGCGAAGTCGTTGGGTACGGAACCCGAAAAATAAACTGCAATATTTCAATAAGAAAAGGTTCCCTTACAAATTGTCAGAAACTGTTACCGACTTATCGAAAAGGGGGCGACAACTCACGGCAGACGAGGATATAGGCAAGCATGTCATACCCTATTCATTTGATATCGACGCCATTTTGTTGACGGTTCGTCTGAATACTGATTTAAATGGAGTGCCTAGTGATGAAAATTCAGGCCCTCGTGGAATCAAGTAGTTTTAGTTTGTAAAATGTCTTCCAAAAAGTTTTGGAGCTTTAATTTTGTTGCTTATCGAGTGAGCTGCAGGTTTAATCATATGATAAGCCCTACGGCCAGTTGCACAGGCTCCAGATAACTATCTGACGGATATCTGACTGCCATAGAAAAGTAGTCAAAATTTCTACGGCAGTATCTGTCAAGTAGCTATCAAGAACTTTATCTGGAACCTGTGGGCTAGTGTCATGATTCCTCTTTGTCTGACGACCTCTGAAACAATACCTAACCTTGAGGAAACTTCTTCCTGCACCCGGATAAAAAGTACACACTGAAAGAATTTTTCAAATTAGTCCCGTACTTCCTGAGTTCAGCACGTTCAAGTAAACAAATAAACAAACTGATTCTTCATTGGATAATCGCAACTATAAAACCACCATAGGTACAGTCGACAGCAAGTCAATGCACACAAAGATGTCAAAATTCTGCGATGGATTTTCAACCTTATCACAATAGTGAAAGGTTATTGTTCAATTGGCAAAATTTGACAGATTTTGGGTAAGTACACTGACTTGCTGTCGACTGTACCTCGATAGCTTCCTAAAGACCCCATAACCACTACAAACTTTCACACCATAAAGCTGTCACCCACAGTTAACGGCTCCTTCACATCCCAAGCTACAGCGGTGCTATAAATCCGGTTCACGTCAAGCTGTATAAAGCGACATAAAAATGCGCCGCGTCTGCGCCCGCAGTAAATCTGTCTGCGGTCGCTAAGTGCTTTGAGGTATTATAGTTTTAAACTGATAGCTTTTGGTGTGAAATTATTGACAGTGTACAGTGTAAGTTATCAAACCCCTTTTTTGTTGGGAAATCATCAGATAGGATCCCGCTGTGGGTGACAGTGTGAGGGAGTGTCAGACTTTTACTGACTAAAACCCACCGTGTTCCTTCGGGAGCCCTTTGAGTACCAGGCCCGCGGTAACTCTTTCGAAGAATCCTGCAGAAGTTATCTATCCAATGATTTGCGATTAGAGACTAACGGCCGTTTCCAATAACATTTCTATCTCTGGTTTTGCTTACTAGAGATATAATTTTGACATTAGCTCCATACAAGTAATATCAAATTCCTATCTCTAGTAAGCATATCCGGAGATAGACAGAATACTTATTGAATTCCGAAATTCCGAAGTAATAATGCCCGTTTTCATCACTATCCTCTAAAATTTAAATGTCCCCTAAACCAATATAAGGGACACCTATCCCAAGTTTTATGTCACTTATTTTGGTTTGAGAGACACATAAATTCCAGGGGCTAGTGGGGAAAACGGGCATGAATAAATTAACATAAGCTCCATAGAAATTATGACTAGTTTCGATCTGTAATCGCAAAACAACGGATAGATAATTTATTGAAAACCACCAGTACTAGGTACAGACAACAGCAGGTCAACGTATACGAATCTGTCAAATTTTACCAATCAAATATTTACCTACCTCAATTGTGATAAGGTTGAAAATCTAGTGCAGAAATTTGACAGATTGTGGTAACTTGATGTGCTGTCGTCTGTACCGAATTTCACAACAAAATCTGTCATCAGTATTATACACAGGTAATAGGTTTAACCTGTGCTTTAATTCACGTGAAAAAGTTACTTTAGACAGCATTAGGTACAGTAACATTGAACGCACTGAAAACAAAAAATAAAATAATCCACAACACTTAAAACCCTTATTCACTGAAACCCTCACTGAAGTGAAGATTTTAACCTTAAACATAAATAAGGGCTTTTAGCTCTTCACCCAGGCCCTTGGAACATTCAACTGACTGGAGCCGCCATCGCCAAAAAGGCGAGGCAACGCAACGAATTCCCATACCTTCTCCATTTGAGTAGTCACTTAAAAGGTAGGCAATCTTCTTTGGGCAGCATGAGGGAGTGTCAGACTTTATGACCAAAACCCACCGTGTTCCTACAGGAGAAGTGTTCTCTTTGTGTACCAGGGCCGCGGTAATTCTTTCGAACAATCCCGCAGCCCCGGCAGGCACTAGGGAGGTAAGCAATCATAATAGGTGTTTTTACAAAAATACTTTATTTTTTTTGTTTTTAGCCACACGATTAGATGTAGACAGTTTTTAAACATTTTATTTTTTACAGAATTGCTGAAATTTGATACACACATGCGGGCATAACACATAGCTACTTAGTAGGTATCAGCGGAGCTCGTTCCTCAGGAAAAGGGGAAGGCACGACATTATCCGGTTGTTTAAATGCTCCAAGCCCAGGTATCATGTTGAGCCGGTCTAATAAAACCACCTGAGACAAAGTACTCGTTTTAAACCTTCTAACTGCCCCCGACCGCAGTTTGGGGGAGGAAATTTACGCCCCCAATATTACACTCCCAAAAAGGTTTATACAGTGTTAATTAAATGAACAAAACGTGTTATTGGTAGGTATTGTTATTGGGTGCTTTTGTTTTTGTGGAAAGAAAATACTAAGTACTTATACTCTGTTCACGATAACGTTAGAAAAAAAGAGGCTCGCAGAAGCAGGAGTACGAAACCTTTTGTTGAAACAAAAGGTTTCGTTCGGTTAAGTTCAAATAATTTTAATAAATAATATGTATAGCATACAGTAAATTATTCCCTGTCTATTTACTCGTCACGAGGTGAATGGCGTGAAACAACAGTGTTTAGTAACAATCAGTTTATTAATAAAAACGAAATAAAACAACTTTATCAATGGCAAGACATCATTGTTTTCAACAAACCAACTTTAATAATTTAGAATGCCAGATGATTAATATAAATACACCACCAAACTGTAAAATTATTTTCTAGATATAGTAGAGAAAAATAAGATAGAGTAGAGAAGAAGAAATGGTGGAACAAACTCCCTAGCAACGCAAGTCTGTCTGTATGGTTTGAAGAACCGATTCTATACAAAATTAATAAATTAATTCATGAAGTAAAAAAAAATATTCTATATAGAATTATTTTTACCCATGTTGGCGGGCACAACCCTTCATACCCATACCGATTATTCAAGATGCTAAAAAAGAAAAATAGATATAATAAAACAGTTATAATATTTCCATTCGGTGAAAATAGCTTTGAAGCGTGTCCAGCCACAAGTGCAACGATTTTTTATGTCATATCGAGGTCTACTGTGCTTCTGTACAGAAGGCATGATAAATTGATAGGTCTCGGCATGCAACCATCTTTGACAGTCGTTACGGGTAGTCAGAAGCCAGAAAGTCTGACAACCAGTCTTACCAAGGGGTATCGAATTGCCCCAGTTAACTGGGTTGTGGAGGTCAGATAGGCAGTCGCTTCATGTATAGCAATGATTCTCAGCTGCATCCGGTTAGACTGGAAGCCGACCCCAACGTAGTTGGGACAAGGACAGGCAGATAATCTCAAGTTAATAATACAATGGAGATGACTGGTGACTAATTTTATTTTGTCAGTCATCGTCTTCTGTTGATGAAGAAGTTCCACTAACGTGAAAAATAAACCTTTCAACGACAATATCTACACACATCAAAAGTGTCTAGGGATCAAGCATTTTTATGCGGATTTCTTGAGATTGAGATGTGGCTTTGTAATAAATTTATGATTTTATAAATTCATATGGATCCTTTTTGGTGCATTTCATAATTTGAATCAGGAACTGTGAATCAAATTCGAGTAAAAGATGAAAATCAGCTGTCAATATTTTCCCTATAAAAACATACAACGCATTGAAGACATTATTAGTGCTACTGTTTCCCTACTACTGATTAAAACCAACGTTATTATGGAGCGGCGACGTCATTTAAGCAGGGAAGAAATGCTCAGAGCCGTGGGAATGATAGAAGCTGGTTCCCGGCAACGTACTGTGGCTTTAGCTCTGAATACAAGTCAGAGTGTTATCAGTCGACTTTGGACACGTTACCGAAGCACTGGTACCGTGGCTGAGC
>NWSH02000081.1:8364987-8375667 GCA_002382865.2 Heliothis virescens | reverse complement strand
GCCATGGAGGACGGCATCGCTGCACCACACGGAGACAAGACGATACATTCAAATCTTAACTCGAAGAGCTCCAACAATAACCGCATGATGTTAGCCGTGAGGCTTCATCACTCTTCAGGGAACTTAATTAGCGACCAAACAGTCAGAAACCGCTTGCATGAAGTGAACCTTCATCCAGAAACCGCTACGGGTACCACCTATAGCAATGCACAATCGTAGGATTCGATATCAATGGCTCTTGAACACAGAAATTGGGCAGAAGAACAATGGCGTTTCGTGTGCTTTTCTGATGAGTCTCGTTTTGTATTTTTTTTTTTTTTTTTTATTTCATCTGCAATCAGTCCCAGGACTATAAGCAAATAGGTTGGGTGGTCTAAAACAATGCGAGGGTCTCCCATTGGGAGGCACTCCTTTCCTTTTACCATCGGACATCTAGTCTCTGGATGTCGTAACGTTTGAGGCGTTTACTGTAGCTGATATTCCTCAATTCAACAGCTAAGTCATTCGGTGGTTGTCGAGCCGGTATCTGTAGGTAATAGAAGTCTGCTGTATTTCTTCCTTTACTGTTTTGATATCCAGAGCTTCATGGATTTCTGATTAGTGATGAACCATGGAGCATTTGACAGGTACGCAGTTGCCATTTTGCAATCTTGTATGATGGTTATACTGGAGTTACAAGCGCTACCCCATAATTGTATTCCGTACATCCACACAGGTTTGAGGATCATTTTGTATATCAGGGCTTGTTGTCCACTGAAAGTTTTGAGTTGCGTGCCATTCGCAGTACATGTTCCGGAACCGTATGTTTGTTTCATCACGCTTGGTTTTAATGTGCTTTTTCCACGTCAATCTCCTGTCAGGTGTATTCCAAGTATTTGACTGAGTCACTTTGGGGAAGAGTGTTGTCTCCCAATCGCACGGGTGAACAGTTCCTTTCCTAAGCGTGAAGTTATGTGGATCGATTTAGATGCACTTGCTTTGATGCGCCATTTCTTTAGCCAGTCATCGACTTTATTTAGGCTGTCTTGCAGGATGTTTGAGGCAGTTTGTGGGTCCGTGTTACTGCCAACAGTGCAGTGTCGTCCGCAAATGTGGCATTAATTACTTGAGATGACTGGAGGTCTGAAGTGTACAGGGTGTACAGAATTGGGGCGAGTACGGAGCCCTGGGGACCCGGCCAGGATTTCATTGAATTCTGATGCGTCTCCACTTTCTCGCCCTGGAACATCCGATCTGTCAAGTAGGAAGACATCAAATTATAGTAGGTGTGTGGTAGCAGAGTTTTTTTTGGAGAGTAACCCTATGCCATACTTTGTCGAACGCCTGCTGGATGTCGAGAACACAGCAGAGCAGTACTGTTTGGCTTCAAGGAATGCCGTATTTTATCACAAACCCGATGGACTTGTTCGATGGTAGAGTGGTGTTTCCTGAATCCAAATTGGTGTCCGGGAATGGCTTCATTTCGTCTAGAAGCGGGAGTACCCTATTCAATAAAATTCTCTCGAATACTTTAGATAAGACAGGAAGAAGGCTTATCGGTCTGTATGACGTAGCATAATCTGGAGGTTTCCTGGCTTGTGTATCATGGAGATGATTGATACTTTCCATACACTTGGGAAATGTTGTACCCTGAGAA
This sequence comes from Heliothis virescens, assembly GCA_002382865.2. Lineage (NCBI taxonomy): Eukaryota > Metazoa > Arthropoda > Insecta > Lepidoptera > Noctuidae > Heliothis > Heliothis virescens. Next base: position 8,374,031 of record NWSH02000081.1, on the reverse strand, counting down.
CACCATTGAAGAGTGTAGTAATGATACTAAAGCTTTTCTAGGAAGTTGTACAAGGACTTCTTTTGTGATTAGGTCGAAACAGGGCTTTGTTGTTTTTCACTTTTGATAGCCCATTCAAGCTCGCGCACTGTTACTGGTCTAGGTGGAAGTGAAAGTTGGAGGTCTTGCTGTAGGTGGTCGTCTACTTCCTTCTCAAATTCTTCGCATTACTGTCATTGGGTTTAAATACGTTAGCCAGGTGTTTTGCGAATGTTTCTGCCTTTTCTCTACCAGTTCTAGCCCAGCGCCGCGCATCTTTTCTTATTGCAGACTTAAACTGTTGTGGTCTGTTGAAATTTTTGTGAGTTTCCAGAGTGCATATTCAGAGGATGCGGTAGCGGTTAGATTTTGCAATTTTACTTTGTAGTGTTTTATTGTTTATATCATCCAGCATTTCTTCAATTCTTTTATAGCTTTGTTTAAGGCTGTCTTATCAGATTTGTGCCTGGATTGGTGCCAGACCCTTCTTAGCTCCTCTTTTCTAGCACTTTCTCTTTTATTTCGAGAGGAATATTTCCAGTGGTTGCCCTTTCTTTTGATTGGAGTGCTCATCACATGTAGTCTGTATTAAGCTGTAATATAGTTTGCAGCATCTTCCACTTCTTCTGGTGTTTTTCAGGGATATGTTCAGTTGTATAGTTTCCTCTATATGATCTCTGAATCCCTCCCAATCAGTAAATTTATTGAACAAGGTCTCGGGTTCTTCATAGCATATCAAAGTTGTACTTATAGTCAGAATTACGGGGTGTGATCAGAATTACTGTCGTGGCAAGACTCTGCTTTGAGATAGTGTCTTGAAAGTCCTCCGCAGATGAAAAAGTCTAGCAGGTCGGGCTTTTTATTGGGTCTGTAGGCCAGTATGTCGGTTCACAGGACGAGATCGAGTGTAGGCCATTACTATCGATGGTCGCCTTTAGCTGTCTACCTCTTGTTGTTATTAACCTGGAGCCCCAGTAGGTGTGTTTGCGTTCCAGTCGCCACCAGCAATGAATTTTTTCCCAGTGTGAGGAAGAATTCGGAGAATTGTGCGCTGTCTATTGCATGTCTTGGTGGACATATACCGCAGATATATTGAGAGGTCCATCTTTACTTCAACTACAATGGATGTCGCCTGAATATGGTTTGTTTTGTACTCGGGCAAGACTTGGTGCTTAATGGACATTCGTAACGACTATCGCAGTTCCAGCATGGCCAGTACCATCCGGATGACAAGTGACATAAGTGTAACAATCTTTAAATTTTATGTTGGTCTTTTCTGTGCAATGAGCTTCAGATATGAGCACAACGTCAAGTTTATTGTTCGCAATTAGTACCTCTAACTCTGACTTATTTGGGTAAGCATTAATGTTCCATGTGGCTATCCTTAGAGCATTCATTTTGAGATTTTACCCAGCAGCGTTGTTATGAGACCCATAAGGTACTCATCTGTTGTAAGATAAGGTCGTATTGTTGAGATTGTTTTAATAGCAGTTCTTCTATTTATTATATGTTTCTGTTTCTGGTTGCGGCTCCTTTGTTTTTTTTAATCTTTCAGCATACGTGTCATTAGGTAAACTTTCTCTGGGGTTTCGGGTTTTTTGTGGTAGTGTTTTTTGTCTCCAGTGGCTGAGTAGTGGTGTTTTTGTGTGTGCTATTTGTGGCATTCTTCTAGCAAGATCTCCCTATATACCGCGCAGCCTTTAGTTTGCAGGTGTGCACCTTCACACAGAGCGCATTGAGCCGGTGTATTCCGATCTTTTTTCGGGCAGTCAGCAGTTTTGTGCCCTTGAGCACATTTTACGCATCGATACGGTCGCATGCAATAGTTTTATAGAGTGACCGTATTGTTGCACCTCTGACACTGTGGTATTGTTGTCCTCCTTTTGGGTCTTCGATTTACTACAGACTGGTGGTATATGTATTTGATATCCTTGACTGCCTTATTGTTAGGTCCAGGGGAAATTTTACGAAAAACGTTGATGTTGGTTTTTTGTCCGGCCATACTTGGCGTTAATGATCTCACCATAGACATTATTTCCAGTTCGTTCTATTTCCTCTGTGATAGCACTGTGTGGAGTGGTGTGGTGAAGATTTTTTATAACTATTCTAAAACAGCGTTGGTCCTTAAGGTTGAAGTGTGACCTATGAGTCCATTCTCACGAACTACAGTTATAAGTTTTTTGTAGTTGTAATATCCTTACAGGACACCCTCAATTGGTTCCTGTTCACAATTTAAAAGTAAATAGGTCTGGATCAGCTGCTGGTTCCAATAGTTCTGTGAGTTTGTTTACGTCCTCAATGCCATATAGGATGATTGGTGTGGTTTGCTTGGTCGTTTTTCTATAGGGTCACTAAGATCTTTTTCATCCACAGGTAAATTCTTGTAGCGGTTCTGGGTTTTTAAGCCTTCTGGGATGGTGACTGGATATTTTTTTCCGTTTGTGGTTTCTAGGAACAGGGACTCTTGCCAGTCAGCGCTAGAAGTGATTAATTCTAGATTCTTGCCTAGTGTTGTTTGTGTTGGGGGTGGTATTTGGAGACACTTCCAGTGAAGAACTTTAGTTCTTCGTGAAAAGGCTAGGATGGAACGCCTGTTGAACAAATATTCGTTTTCCAGTAGTATTCACTGAAGCAGAGGCCTGGTTACCCACGTCTGCGCAGTCTTCGGTAACCTATAGCAATGCACAATCGTAGGATCGATATCAATGGGCTCTTGAACACAGAAATTGGGCAGAAGAACAATGGCGTTTCGTGTGCTTTTCTGATGAGTCTCGTTTTGGTATGAGACCGGATACAAGACGTATACGACACTGGAGAACCCCTGGACGCCAACAGCGATTAAAATCCTGCCAGGAAGTCCATCCTTATAGTGTGGAACCATCATGGTATGGCGGGTATTTGGATCGGCGGAAGAACTGAGTTGATTTGGATCAGAGGCAACCTCAACGCTCAAATTTATGCTGAGACGATTGTATCAGACGTCATCGTTCCTCTACAAGTGCAAATCGGTCCCTTATTTCAGTTAATGCATGATAATGCACGACCGCACACCGCAGAGTTGTAAGACAGACTCTCGCCGCAGCTAACATAAATGTCCTGCCCTGGCCTGCTCAGTCGCCAGACTTGAACCGATTGAGCATGCATGGGATATGCTACAGAGAAGAGCTCTGCCGAATATGGAGGTATCCAGTCGCAAGAAGACCTTTTTTTGTTGTTGCAACGAACATGGGCGGCCATTCCACAGCGTATTTGGATGAATCATTTTGAGTATGCCAAACCGATGTTCTTGTGTTGTTAGTTGTTCCGCGTAGAAACACGGATATTAATTGTTTAAGTTACCCAATAAAATTTAGGGAATGCAATCCCGGCCCTTTTTTCCAATCCCGGGATTACGGGACTGAATAAAGACAAGCCCGGGATCCCGGGATAGTTTCGGGATTGACAATTTGAAGTAAAACCTCATCATCATCTATGAAAAATGAACGTATCTAAGTATAACCTTACAACCAGTCAAAATACAAACATTTTTCAGCAGCATAAATTACGTTGTTTTTAATACAAATATATGAATAACAAAGTTAAGTCTGAGCTGGTTATAGTATACTTTTCATCTCGCTACAATCTATAGGAGCAGAGCAGTGAAGGGAAATGTTGGGAAAACGGGAGAAGTTACTCCCCGTGCTATTAGAATTTGACATCAAACTCTTTGAGATATTTGATTGCGACGACCCGTTGTTGCTGGCATAAGCGAGATGGTCCGTGTACAAAGTCGCTGGCAGAAGCTAGTTAAACATAAAAATATTCTTAAGAAAACTTAAGAAATTAGAAAGTTTGAGTTAGTATAAATCACACTTTTTCAGTTAATTTTGAGTACTACTTATTACGGAAATAGGATTTTCTCCAATCCCGAAAATCCCGGTATTGGACAAAACTAATCCCGAAATTTTCGGGACTGGAATAAGGCCGGGATCCCGGGATCCCGGTTTTCGGGATCCCGGGATTGCATTCTCTATGTATAATCCAATTGTTCCGTTCCCAATTCGCTCTCGGAATTGGGTGCGTTTTGACGTTTGTCAAAATAAAATGCTGCAAGCTAAAATTACGTAGATCCAATTTCCATATACAGGCCCCATGTTTATTTGATTCGCTACTGCAATGGAGCTAGATCGCTGACCTCGCGCACTTGATGTTTTAATTCTGAATACACAGCGAACGTTAAAGTACTCGGTTGCAGAATGTTCAATTTGTGGAGATAATTGAGTAATTTCAAAAGTTTATTGCTCTTATATACTTAATAGGTAAGAAAAAAAAAAAATATTTTCGTGAAATAAAATTATATATGCGCTTGTGATTTAAATGTGATAAACTCGTTCGTACCCAGCCTTAGGTAGCCATTTTGATCTGCGGAAGGTTGATAAATATTGGCTATCTTTTACCTGGCGTGATTAATCCCGGCTTTTGCCAGCGTCCACCTTCCGGACTAATCTTCAGTCCTTTGTCCAATGTTCTGTTCAGCTGGTGTCCTTCTTTATAGCACAATACATTAGGTCAGTATTGGATAAGTTCTAGTTAACTCATTCGTATTGCTTAGAACTTAGGTTTTAGATTGCATTTAAGATAGTGTATTTTGTGTTTAATTTTTTTCCTTATTCTACATTGTATTTAGTAGTCTTTGACAAACTTTAAAAGGCTCTCTAATCAGCTGATTACTGTAGTAAGTTTATCCGTTTTCCAAACTAATATTATCATCAGCATAAAGTACTTAGTTGCAATAAAAATCTCCGAATTCAATTGAAGTCATCAATCCTGATAACTAGGCAGGCGTACAATGTGCTGTTGTCCGGCTGTTGAGTACGACGTGGTGCCGTTGTTACTTGATGGATGACGTCACACGCCTGATACTAGATAAATAACGTATGAGCTGAATCGAGAGAGCCTGTACAGTGGCGCGCCCGGTAACACCGATTTATTTCGCATCGACGTCCGCTCGTTTATATTAACTGTGCCTGATATTGATGTGGTAAGTCTACCTCCATAACACGAGTGCACGAGATGTAGATTAAGATGAGATATATGCATGTGTCGTCCTCTGTCCCATCTATTTCGATTTACTGTAACAAAGTAATTGTGTCAAATTGGAGGTATTCCACGTATCACTCAAATCGGTAACTGGAATAATTCCTTGTTTGTTTGTCCGTTCATAAACTGCCATTTGAGTGTAAATGATTCGTGCCTGTTTTTTCCTACGCGTGAAACAGTACAGGTTTAATATCGTGAAGTTTAGTAAATGGCGCCATAATTGGTCCGGGTGCTCGGGAAAAGACCGGCCACGTATCCCTCCCTCCGTAAGTTCATCAATATTTCATTAGGAAGCCAATAACCTGGCGATGTGCTCATGTTTTTTTACTCTCAGCTCTTTTTTCCTCCAATTCACTTTGATAAAAGCTGTGGCTTTACCGAGCTCGTTATTAAAATCCATTTTAATTTAGTTAAGACATTTTCTCTGTAGATCGGTGAGCCCTTGTGCATATTATTTTATAAATGACTTCGTCTTCGGTGTTTTTGAGTTGTGACTTAATCAAATAATTACACTGGAAATTTAATTTACGCATGGATTAATTTATGTAAGATTGTTTGTGTCGCAGGGAAATAGCGATTTGTTAGCTTTGAAAATTGTGTGATTCAATGCCCCGAAACTTTAAATCGCTATTTTTATAAATTTTTTTTTTTTTTTTTTTTTTTTCTTATTTCATCTGCAATCAGTCCCAGGACTATAAGCAAATAGGTTGGGTGGTCTAAAACAATGCGAGGGGTCTCCCCATTGGGAGGCACTCCTTTCCTTTTACCATCGGACATCTAGTCTCTGGATGTCGTAACGTTTGAGGCGTTTACTGTAGCTGATATTCCTCAATTCAACAGCTAAGTCATTCGGGTGGTTGTCGAGCCGGTATCTGTAGGTAATAGAAGTCTGCTGTATTTCTTCCTTTACTGTTTTGATATCCAGAGCTTCATGGATTTCTGAGTTAGTGATGAACCATGGAGCATTTGACAAGGTACGCAGTATGCCATTTTGCAATCTTTGTATGATGGTTATACTGGAGTTACAAGCGCTACCCCATAATTGTATTCCGTACATCCACACAGGTTTGAGGATCATTTTGTATATCAGGAGCTTGTTGTCCACTGAAAGTTTTGAGTTGCGTGCCATTAGCCAGTACATGTTCCGGAACCGTATGTTTGTTTCATCACGCTTGGTTTTAATGTGCTTTTTCCACGTCAATCTCCTGTCCAGGTGTATTCCAAGGTATTTGACTGAGTCACTTTGGGGAAGAGTGTTGTCTCCCAATCGCACGGGTGAACAGTTTCCTTTCCTAAGCGTGAAGGTTATGTGGATCGATTTAGATGCACTTGCTTTGATGCGCCATTTCTTTAGCCAGTCATCGACTTTATTTAGGCTGTCTTGCAGGATGTTTGAGGCAGTTTGTGGGTCCGTGTTACTTGCCAACAGTGCAGTGTCATCCGCAAATGTGGCATTCATTACTTGAGATGACTGGGGGAGGTCTGAAGTGTACAGGGTGTACAGAATTGGGGCGAGTACGGAGCCCTGGGGCACCCCGGCCAGGATTTCATTGAATTCTGATGCGTCTCCACTTTCTCGCACCTGGAACATCCGATCTGTCAAGTAGGAAGACATCAAATTATAGTAGGTGTGTGGTAGCAGAGTTTTTATTTTGGAGAGTAAGCCCTTATGCCATACTTTGTCGAACGCCTGCTGGATGTCGAGAAACACAGCAGAGCAGTACTGTTTGGCTTCAAGGGAATGCCGTATTTTATCACAAACCCGATGGACTTGTTCGATGGTAGAGTGGTGTTTCCTGAATCCAAATTGGTGTCCGGGAATGGCTTCATTTTCGTCTAGAAGCGGGAGTATCCTATTCAATAAAATTCTCTCGAATACTTTAGATAAGACAGGAAGAAGGCTTATCGGTCTGTATGACGTAGCATAATCTGGAGGTTTTCCTGGCTTGTGTATCATGGAGATGATTGATACTTTCCATACACTTGGGAAATGTTGTACCCTGAGAACACCATTGAAGAGTGTAGTAATGAATACTAAAGCTTTTCTAGGAAGTTGTACAAGGACTTCTTTTGTGATTAGGTCGAAACCAGGGGCTTTGTTGTTTTTCATACTTTTGATAGCCCATTCAAGCTCGCGCACTGTTACTGGTCTAGGTGGAAGTGAAAGTTGGAGGTCTTGCTGTAGGTGGTCGTCTACTTCCTTCTCAAATTCTTCGCATTTACTGTCATTGGGTTTAAATACGTTAGCCAGGTGTTTTGCGAATGTTTCTGCCTTTTCTCTACCAGTTCTAGCCCAGCCGCCGCCATCTTTTCTTATTGCAGACTTAAACTGTTGTGGTCTGTTGAAATTTTTTGTGAGTTTCCAGAGTGCATATTCAGAGGATGCGGTAGCGGTTAGATTTTGCAATTTACTTTGTAGTGTTTTATTGTTTATATCATCCAGCATTTCCTTCAATTCTTTTATAGCTTTGTTTAAGGCTGTCTTATCAGATTTGTGCCTGGATTGGTGCCAGACCCTTCTTAGCCTCCTCTTTTCTAGCACTTTCTCTTTTATTTCGAGAGGAATATTTCCAGTGGTTGCCCTTTTCTTTTTGATTGGAGTGCTCATCCAGCATGTAGTCTGTATTAAGCCTGTAATATAGTTTGCAGCATCTTCCACTTCTTCTGGTGTTTTCAGGGATATGTTCAGTTGTATAGTTTCCTCTATATGATCTCTGAATCCCTCCCAATCAGTAAATTTATTGAACAAGGTCTCGGGTTCTTCATAGCATATCAAAGTTGTACTTATAGTCAGAATTACGGGGGTGTGATCAGAATTACTGTCGTGGCAAGACTCTGCTTTGAGATAGTGTCTTGAAAGTCCTCCGCAGATGAAAAAGTCTAGCAGGTCGGGCTTTTTATTTGGGTCTGTAGGCCAGTATGTCGGTTCACAGGACGAGATCGAGTGTAGGCCATTACTATCGATGGTCGCCTTTAGCTGTCTACCTCTTGTTGTTATTAACCTGGAGCCCCAGTAGGTGTGTTTGGCGTTCCAGTCGCCACCAGCAATGAATTTGTTTCCCAGTGTGAGGAAGAATTCGGAGAATTGTGCGCTGTCTATTGCATGTCTTGGTGGACAATATACCGCAGATATATTGAGAGGTCCATCTTTACTTTCAACTACAATGGATGTCGCCTGAATATGGTTTGTTTTGTACTCGGGCAAGACTTGGTGCTTAATGGACATTCGTACGACTATCGCAGTTCCAGCATGGCCAGTACCATCCGGATGACAAGTGACATAAGTGTAACAATCTTTAAATTTTATGTTGGTCTTTTCTGTGCAATGAGCTTCAGATATGAGCACAACGTCAAGTTTATTGTTCGCAATTAGTACCTCTAACTCTGACTTATTTGGGGTTAAGCCATTAATGTTCCATGTGGCTATCCTTAGAGCATTCATTTTGAGATTTTACCCAGCAGCGTTGTTATGAGACCCATAAGGGTACTCATCTGTTGTAAGATAAGGTCGTATTGTTGAGATTGTTTTAATAGCAGTTCTTCTATTTTATTATATGTTCCTGTTTCTGGTTGCGGCTCCTTTGTTTTTTTTAATCTTTCAGCATACGTGTCATTAGGTAAACTTTCTCTGGGGGTTTCGGGTTTTTTGTGGGTAGTGTTTTTTGTCTCCAGTGGCTGAGTAGTGGTGTTTTTGTGTGTTGCTATTTGTGGCATTCTTCTAGCAAGGATCTCCCTATATACCGCGCAGCCTTTATAGTTTGCAGGGTGTGCACCTTCACACAGAGCGCATTGAGCCGGTGTATTCCGATCTTTTTTCGGGCAGTCAGCAGTTTTGTGCCCTTGAGCACATTTTACGCATCGATACGGTCGCATGCAATAGTTTATAGAGTGACCGTATTGTTGGCACCTCTGACACTGTGGTATTGTTGTCCTCCTTTTGGGGTCTT
>NWSH02000081.1:8318460-8364887 GCA_002382865.2 Heliothis virescens | reverse complement strand
CCTTAAAGAAAATTTTAATTAATATCAATCAGGAGAAAAGTTATTGCAAAAATATATGTTGATTCCTAGACACTTTTGATGTGTGTATTATACCATCAAGTTGGCAAAATATTTCCTCTTCTTAAATCGTATTTAGCAATGCAACATTGCCATTTCTCTGTCGTCATATATGTTAGTGCTTGAGGATGTTACCGCTTCACTTCCTCTAATTTAAACGATTTATTAATTCGGGCCATAATAACAGCCACAATAAACAACAAAATCACGAAAATTCATTTATAAGNCAAACTTTTGTGTTAGTGGTTCAAATGTCAAAAATCCCTTTATTAGGAAAATGGCAAATTTCTTTATTAATGCAAAGGTGACTTGGTTTATCGTTACTGTGACAAACGAAAACACTTTATTTGATGAATCCTTAAAGAAAATTTTAATTAATATCAATCAGGAGAAAAGTTATTGCAAAAATATATGTTGATTCCTAGACACTTTTGATGTGTGTATTATACCATCAAGTTGGCAAAATATTTCCTCTTCTTAAATCGTATTTAGCAATGCAACATTGCCATTTCTCTGTCGTCATATATGTTAGTGCTTGAGGATGTTACCGCTTCACTTCCTCTAATTTAAACGATTTATTAATTCGGGCCATAATAACAGCCACAATAAACAACAAAATCACGAAAATTCATTTATAAGGAGAAAAGGCGTACTTACACAATTTGGCAGATCATATTTGACAAAACCTCCCAAAATGAAAAATTCACGTACTGCAACAGTCTATGAAGGGAATACAGAATAGAGTAAGATTTTAGTTTTGGTAGAAATACGTGAAAACCTTTTGCTTCTTTTAGATTTTAGACATCGACAGAATAGTATAAAAAAACAATATTAAATGAAAACCTTATAATCTCATAATACCGACCGGTATGTTAAATAAGAATAATTATGCGTGGTAGCTGCTATTAAAATTAATTGTTTTATTTTCCTTGCTTTATGATTCCGCAAATTAACTAAACGAAAATTTTCGATATTATAAATTTTGTGACTTGGTATGAGATTGTCTGAGAAAATTGTCAGTGACTTGAAAACATTCCCAGTACTCTGTACCCCTGCTTCTTTTAGATTTTTTTAACGTCGACAAGACAACAGAATGTCAAAATAAACGATATTAAATGGAAATCTTGTAATTTCAGGAAGTTGATAGTTTAAATATGTACAATTAAGTGTGACGGCTGTTATTTAAATTAATTATATTTTTTCCACACCAATCTGGAGCGTAATAATTTTTGTTGTAATTTTATTTTAAAGTGGACGCCTAAAAGAACCTTATTAAACTTCTTTCTATTCCTATCGCGAACAGACCATAAGTGAATATAAAAATGCAATGAGCAAGACCTTTTAAAGTCATTCGAAATGGTGCGTAGGTAATGTTCTTTAAGTAGGTACTCTCTTTATTTAAAGCGCAAAGAATCTCACTGTGAGTATACCTACCTTTAGTATAATTATATAGGTACCTAGGTACAGACAACAGCAGGTCAACGTATAGGTACGAATCTGTAAAATTTTACCATTCAAACACTAACCTACCTCCATTGTGATAAGGTTGAAAATTGCAGAAATTGACAGATTTATGGTAAGTTGACGGGCTGTCGTCTGTACTTCTTTTTTTTCATAGAAAATATGTTTTAGGTAAGTACTTACTTATTTTTTACTTAAATTCATACCAAAGAATACACTAAAGACACACACAATGTTCTTTTTGATGAACTCGGTAGAATAGAATTCTGATCACCAAAAATTTTTCATTATTATGTCCCTGGCATCCCATATTTTTTTAAATTGAAAGTATCATTCAACCACCTTATAAAAACAACTGAACTGCAGTCCAACAGCAAAATTTTCTTTCATCAAGTGTGGTCCACAGACAGAAGAATAACAAACAATGCAATGTAGGTAAACTGCACAAATTGTAAAATCAATTAATTAATACGACGATGGTGAATTTGCCGACAATTATTTGCAATGGTGCCACAAACATTTACTCAGCTCTCGTCCGATAGTTAAGTCTACATTACCAGATGCTGGAATGGAGAAAAATTCCGACTGTTGACGTCATTTTGTTTTAATTCGTTTGCAGTGTGTAAAGTAAATTTGATCGCACTTTTACAATCCTATATGCACTCGATAAAATTTACTTTGGAAGCCCTTAACTTCTTATCGACATATCAGCACCAGGATTTTATTCTAGAGATGAATAGAATGAGAGTAGGTACAGTTCTCGTCCAACTTGGTGGCAGCTCGCAACTGTCTCGTCTCCTAGGAGACGATAGACCTGTGTCGGTGGCGCGGGTTGTTCTACGCGCTCCTCAAAGAAAGTCAGCAAACCCCAGCGGTGCCCGTTAGCGCCAGAGCCTGCCAAAAAAATACCGCGACCCAGGTACCTATACAAGGGCTCAAGAAGGAACACGGTGGGTTTGAGGTAGTCAGTAAAAGGTCGACACCTCCCTCTCGCGGGAGGGGTCATCTGAGGATTTCCCACCGAAAAAAAAAAAATCTTGCAACTGTCTCGCGCGATGTTCCGAGCCGACTCAAAGTTTGGCTTCACCTACAGATACTACTTAGTTTTCAAGACATCCCAATTTAACTAGCTCCTAATACCTAGTGCTATTATCTACCCAACGAGTCGTTTCACAAACACGAACCCAAAACAAAATGCCCATAAAACATTTCTCTAAGTCTTAAAACTCAATCAGCAGGCCACAAAACTGTAACACATTGCCTCTCCGATAGAATTAACCCAATTGGATCACTTACCGAAGTTATAAACTAGACTGGGGAATGCGTCGGCAATTTTACGAAGCCATCAGCGCTTGATAGGGCACTAATAGCTTGGGGCTGCTGCAGCTAAACTTTATTAAAAGACGATCGAACTTTTATTGTTTACGGTTACGATGCGACTACGATTTGGTAGCGAGTTTCGGGTGTGGATTTCCTTTGAGTTATATATTTTTATTCTAATTATTTTAAAAGTCATAGAATGTTACTGGTTAGATTCAGTAACACTTGCACTTGCACTAAGCAGATCTACTTGTGAATCCTAGTCATCTGCCTAGGCTTTTCCCAATTATGATGGGGTCTAGTGACTGGCTGTCTGACCTCCTCAACCCGGCCTTTCGTCCGACCGGGCGAACTGATTCTCCTCGTTCAAATGGTTCTTGGACTTTATGGCTTCTGATTGTCCGCAAGGACTCCCAAAGATTATGATATAACAGCCGGAACTTGTCTTCCGAAATACGGAGGAACTGCTATGTGACTATGGTCACCCGTACCCTTGTGTCGTACCTACAGCTACTACCAAGCCATCACGAACTTCTCATAAACTTTTATGTTCATCATTTTGCGTGAATAAGGGAAGCGAGAGTAGATATTTGAGAGAAATATGCATGACATGTATAAATTACAGACCCTTAAAAATTGGTAGGTATATATGTAAAAGAAATCTTTTTCATGAAACAAGTAAAATAAGCTAATTTGTATCAAAATAACATGTAAGTAGCGACACCTGTTGTCAGTAAAATCTCTGACACCACTTTTTGACCGCGACGGCCACACGTGTAAGTAGCGCCATCTATTGGCAGTATTATGTTTCACACCACACCATTTTGACCGCGCCGTTATTAGCAAACACGTAGACAATGAAAACAACATTCAGAATTCCCCACAGTAAATAAATAAATAAAATAATAAACTAGTTTTACTTTTATCACGTCATAAACTTACGAGAAGGGGCAAACACAATGTAGTTTACTATATTCACTCAATTAGGTTATGGGTACGGGCCTCGTAGCAATTCATAGATGAATCAGATTACAGGACACGGTACGAATATTGGTTTACTGTTTATTATAATACTGTTTGAATACTGTTTATTCTTGGCAAAAAAACCTTCGTACGAAAAGGAATTACAGAATAGATATAATTTGTGGTTTCTATTTATTTCAATAAGGCAAACAAAGGTTTACATAATTAACCATTTTATTCAGTAAAACAATTATAATATTTCTTACAGTATAAATAAAACCATCCTTTACATACCAATATTGGGTTTACAACCAATGCTTTATTTTCATTGTGGTAATGCAATGTTTATTTAATAAATAATGAATAAATACAACTGTAGATACAGCAATCCTTGCTTTATTATAAATGCGTAAGAAACTCTGTCTGTCTGTTTGGCATTCATGCCAAAACTACTGAACCAATTAAATAGTACACAAATGGTATAGAGCCTTAGACAGGGGTTACACGATCTGTCTGGCGTCATTCTGGCATCAGTCACAGACTGACGAGCAAAAAACATGGTACATTTTGGACCATCAGTCCGTTAATCAACCGGTTACACGATCATTCTCCCATCATTCTGGACCAGACTGATGGAATTGAGTGACCCCAGACTGATCGTGTCTAAGAAATGACATAGGCTACTTTTTATCTGGGTTTGAGAGGTCATTCCCTCAAGAAGTAGGTGAAACCTCATGAATCAGCTGGTTGACTCAGCTTGATATACTTTTCTCTAATTAATGTCTTGTCTGATACATAATCATCCAGTTTAATATACTGGTCAAACATATAGTGTTCCTTGGCAACATACCACCTCACTGCTTGTCAAGTTACTAAGTTTATCATAAGAGGAAGCAGTATTACACTCTGACATTTTGATTATACACAAGATTATATTGACATATCCCTCTTTTACATCTCTCTTCATACATAATGTAAACCTCCTCACACAATAAATTCAGCTATAAGACTTACAAACTAACTTAATTTTAATATACATGTACCATTCCATAAATAAAAGTCCAAAACAGTACATAAGTGAACAATGCTCCAAAGAACCCGTGAGTTAGTAGACTCTGTCTAGATACGTAGTATTTGCTCCAATTCGGGCCCGTCTTCAACATGAACATTACCCAGAGACTGACGACTGCGAATACGTAGAACGCAAACCCGTAGAGACCTGTGAGGCCAAGGACACCTGGAAATGAGTAAGTTTATGTTATTTAAGATTGTGGATATTTATGATAACAGCATAATAGCAAAATCTATACTGCTATGCTAATATAATAAAACTAATCTCAGGAACCTGGTCTGATCTTTTGAATCGTGACTTTATGTCTCAGATAGGGTTGCCATCTTTAAAATTTGAAAAACAGGACAAGACGCGTGAAAACCCCGGATTTTAAAGTCCAAAAGCCAGACATGTCAACAAGATCTTTTACGAACGGCCCGTGGCGAACCCGAACCGAACGGTGAATATTATACTTGGTTCGCCGGTTGATCGTGGTGTGCGTGCGAGCATAGTGCGTGTCTCGCAGGCGGGCGGCCCAAATTTTTTTATTTTTTAAAACCCAGTCTACAAATGTAACCTTCCCCAGACGCTCCCCGGACGCCCTCTAAACTAGGACAAATCCGGGAAAACCCGGACGGATGGCAACCCTAGTCTCAGAAAGTAACTATACTTTAGTTAGATATAGCTATCTATCTATCATGTAATATTTTGTAATAGATATTGGGTGTCATAAACTGATGAATTGTTCATTGTTCATAGTACAATAAAAGCTTGGTTGCTAATTGGATCAGTTGTTTCAAGTAAAGTACTCAAATATATTCAAGTTTAGTAACTAATTAGAATTCATCACTCATTTCATGTTCACAATAAATCAATAGCTTTTTTCTTCCTAATTGATTTAATATATGGCTGCAGCGAGTGATAGACTAAAACTACAACACGAGCCAAAAAGAAGGTTGTAATGTGCAATAAATTACCAGCGGTGGAGCCCGACAATGCAGCCATGGAAGTTCTGCAGTACTCCACGACCACAGCATTGTTTCTTAGCGCAGCATCGCTGTACGCTACTGGCTCCGACTTGTTTTGGTCTTTACTCACTTTTGCCACCGACATTCTTTACTTTAATTTCTTATTTAGGGAAATTAAATAGCAATTTCGTAGTGATAATTCACTTCCGAAGTTTTGATTGACGTTTACGTTTACGTATGAGATGACACTTGCTAAATATTTGACAGTGTCATTTTCTACTGACAATGACAAGCCGCAGCTGATAATATTCTTGTCTATCCGTTGATGGGTGGGGCTGGCGGGAATTTTATTAAAACGAATTTATAATTACAATGTTTTTCTTAGAGGGAGTGTAGTAATTTTATTGATATTTGATTGCAATTTACTTAATTCATACGAAATAAAAAACGTAATTATAATGCAGGTTTTAATTTTCTAAAACTGTTGGCCGTTAATAAACCATAGACTCCTTTTTTGACATTTGGGAAATCAAAATAAATAAAAAATATTTTTTAAAGTGGTTCTGTATGATTATATTACGATCCATAACTACCAATATGTCACCCATCCATCAGCGTCCATATCATATCGGTATGTGATGCTTTGACGAAAAAATCTAGGGCATGCTATTTCGACAAAATGAACAGTGGAAATAGCAAAATTTCGAAAGGCAGTTAATCGGATTGCTCTGTTACCCTCCAAGCTAAACTACCAAAGCTTTATTCATGTATTTTTTTAATTGCTGTTCCGAGGCTTACCGTAAAGAACGAATTGAAAGAGATAATGAGAACTAGTACCGATTGCTAACTTGTTTTATTAAATTGCTGGTCAAAGCTTTCATTGGCTCTTTAGAAACTTTTTCTAGCGCCCAGAAATGATAAATACGTATTTCGTAGATTTTGTAGTTTATTGTATTGCTCTTGTTGCAAAATGAATGTTCTAAAATTCTAAATATAAACAAACAGTATTACGGAACCCTAAAAACGAACTATTTTGAAAGCGTCGGTAAAACAGTTGTGATAAGCGAAGCCATTGAACTGTGTGAGAACTTGCATATGTATGTGTATCCATACAAAAATTCACGTTGTATTCTCACACACACAGATACGATTTATTCATGTGTTTTCGCGGCACTGAGCGTCGGTATTTCTGTGGCGGAACTTATTTTCATTTGTAATTCTAAAAATAATTGAATATAATCAGTGTTTATAGTTTTATTCCTAAGATAATTAGTGATAACGTGTGTGGAAAGCGCAGTGATGTTAACTGTGGGCTGGTTCCGCTCCTTTCGATGTATGAAACTATGATGGCGCGTGTTTGACTGTGTTACTGGGTGCTTTCTCGTAACAAATTAGGACTTTGCTCGAATGATATTTGAGCGCTGACAATTATAGTTAATATTCCTGTTTCTGTGTTATAAAAACTTCCTGAAACTGGTGTTAGAACAATTCTATCTGGAGACATCGGTGTGAAAAAAAGGATATTAAGTTTTCGATCTGCTGTGGCTCAATTATGCACCAAGGAGACCGCCAATCTGACGATTTGTCTTGTGCAAATTGCAATCACTGACGCCACTAAACGGAATAAAGTGGAGGTGAGTCGACATTTTGTGTTTTAATTCATAAAATTTTCCATTTCCACTTCTAAAACATGATATTGTATTCAAATATTGAATTAACCTATTTCATTAGAAAAACGAAACTTCATTTTGATTCTTTTGTTTCAGAAAACCAAGTGAAACGCTTGGAGACTAGTGTAACCTGTGAATATTGGTGTCTCGTCACATTTCGTATTGTTGTTTGTTGAAAAATATGGGATTTAAATAAAATATTTGTGATTTGGGGCGATACTTGCGATGTTCTATTTTGTTACGTCAGACGCGTTTAAAAAGGCCTAGATTATTCGAAACATATTGCAATGGACGAGTCTGAAGATAACATGAGTTCTGAGGACTTGAAAGTATCTGGTAGTCCTCTGACTATCAAGTCTAAACCAAAGAAAAGGTCTCTCATTGAACGTGAACTTGAAACTAATTTGACTGCCAGAGTGACTTCTCCGGTGTCTACAGGGGATGGTACTAGCACTAGCCGCTATGGAAGGGCTCGCCGACTCAAATCTGAGATTGACCAGTCTGATACCAAGAAAGTGACTGCGGAACTAAAGTCACCGCTTGCCGAAAAGTCACCAGTAAAGACCCAATCCCCAGTATACAAGATGCACGCATCAAATTCTCCATTAAGATCTGAACAGCCAAAAATAGTTGGTGTTGAAACTTTTCTGGAGAATCAGATTGAGAATATTTATCAAGAGAACATATCATTGAGCCGTTTTGCCACTGAGGAGGTCAAGAAAACCAGCCCGTCTCCTGCTAAGAAGTTCCCAAAAGTTTATATAAGAAAGGATTTAATTCAGAAGCGGGAAGCGGATGAGAATGTCATGTTTATCAAGAACATGTTTTCGCCAGTCAAAAGTGCAAGCAAGTCTTCCAGTACACATTTAAATAATATTTTGGAACGGTCCTCTGAACGGTACAGTTTGGGATCAGCTAAGCAACAGAATGGATATTTGGATAATTCCTCTGTGGTGAAAACTTTGGACTTTGATAGTAAGAAAAAGAAAAAGGACCATAGAGAGAGTAAAACTCCTTCTAAGAGTGATTTGTTTGAGTTGGAAGCCAAATGTGCCTATCAGGTTGGAGATCTAGCTTGGGCTAGAATGGGTACATATCCATTCTGGCCGTCTATTGTGACTAGAGATCCCTCCAATGGGGTGTTTGTCAAAAAGAAGTGTAAGTATATTTAAATACTTTTTTTTTCAGACTTCAGCTGTAATCAAAGAATTATATTTGATCACAGTTAGGCATAAGTATGAACAATTCATGATTTTATTGCAATACAATATTAAAATTTTATGTTTGTTAGAATAAGGTAAAATAATAAATTTACTGATAATAATTGTTCTATGTTGCTTTGTTTTGAATTTGGCTCGATAATGCAAAGCAAATAAAATAATCTACAATTCTACATCCCTTGTTATCAAACTAAGTTCAAATCACTTATCATTACATAAGATATAGAGATTCATTTAGTTTAGTAACACTCTTGTTTGCTATTGTTCCAAAGATATTATTTAAAAAAAATATATTATTAAATAAAAGAATATGCCACTGAAAAAAAAAATACCCCATTTGCAAATAAATTTATTTGGCAATTTAACAACTTTATACATATTTTTTTTTACATTAGATATGAATGATTATAATTTCTAGTGTACCATTCTGATTATTTTAAATACATTTTTCTTTTGTTTATAAACCAATCAACATCTAAATCAACCAGTATCTATAGCCAGTATCCATTCTCAACACCACCATATCTAACCTTTTAAATTACCTTTTTCTAGTATTTGGCCGCATAGAACGTGACGTCATACATGTGACGTTCTTCGGAGACAATGGCCGCCGCGGCTGGAT
Source organism: Heliothis virescens (assembly GCA_002382865.2). Lineage (NCBI taxonomy): Eukaryota > Metazoa > Arthropoda > Insecta > Lepidoptera > Noctuidae > Heliothis > Heliothis virescens. The sequence goes on along the minus strand of NWSH02000081.1, from coordinate 8,355,555 downwards.
CGTGGACACAATGCTCCGCAAGTACTTGGGTCAGCTCGAGTTTGAGAATACACGGGAGAATTTTACACCTGAGGTATGTTGGTATTCTTATTTCCATATAGGTTATTGGGTAAACCAAAATGTTTGGCCTTGACTTAATTGTTTATCTTAATTATTTTAATGTGAATAGTTTATCACTGCTTCTTTTGTAGTTTGTGTTTTGTTGGTAAAAGATCTTGTAAAATATCTAAGTATTTTCTCCAAAGTATTTTTCATGCTATAGATATTAGATCATAAGAAGTTTTTTTTCAAAATTATGTATATAACTGACAAAATAATGTTTTCTTTTCTAGGATAAGAAAAAGGACCCCAGATTGTATGCAGCCTTCTTCGTATCAGAAAAGAAGCAAGCCTTATGGAACAATTCCGTGGAAGAAGCAGAAATGCTGCTTCGAGAACCAAAGAGGTTGAGGATAGACATCTTCAATGACATGCTAGAAAAGTCTAGAGCTCAAGCTAAACAGCAGAAGAGCGGGAAAATCAGTAGAACTGACAGCGACGTGTCTTTGAGCGAGAGTCTTTACGATACTCTGTTTTCAGAAGATGACGGTAAGGCCGATACTGCTGAACGTTCTAGAAATAGGACGAGGAACAAGTCTTTGGATGTCTTTGAGGTCGTTACAGCTTGCCTGGATAATATGGCGGCTAAGACTGGCATCACTAAGATACAAAGACAATCTCATATGGACAGGTGGCTACAGAAAGCTAAATCTAAAACTCCTGAAAAAACCCAATCCAAAACCCAAGTTCCTCAATTAAAATTAGAAGATAAAAAAGACACTAAAGAAACTAGGTCTAAAAAAAAGAAAAGATTATCTACAACTGCAGTAACTAAGCCTTATAGTTTAAGAAAATCGATGAACGAATCTCCTAATTTGTTATCTTGTCAAAATGAACATGATTACACCACGAATGATGTTGAAGTGACAGATTCTGACCAAAACTCTACAGATACTGATAATTCTAAGAATACAAATGTTCAAAAATGTACTGAAAAAGCTGTTACTGCTGTGGCTGAAAAGAATGAGGAAACAAAAGCAAGTGAAGAGATTTCCGATAAAGAAAGCCTAAAAGAAACGGTAACAACATTAAATGGAACACATGATTCTGAAAGTGAGAACACAGAAGAAAACAGTCAAGACAACAAGAATATTTCAAGTACAACTAATTCAGTCACTAACAAGACTGAAATTGAAAAACCTCTTCCAAAAGAAATAAATAAAAATGAAACAGAACAGACTTCACAAGATAATGACACTACCGAAGATTCTGATTCTGAGCCAGAAAGTCCTGTTTATGAAGATTTATTTAGCGATGACAGCCAAGACAGGAAACTTAAACTAAAAGAAGTGTTAGCAACAGTTTTGCAGACTGAGAAACTGAATTTAGGCACTAGTATTACTATTCCAGAAACACAGGCTTTGCCAAAGGCTAATGAAAATGCCACAGAAAAGGTACCTGAAAGTCTCACTACTACAGAGAATATAGATGAACCAATGAGTCAAGTTTATGAAGATCCCTACGGTGAAGATAGCCAAGCTAGCCAAAACAAAGATCTTGAGGCATCAAAAGTAAAAGAAAATGAGGAGAAACTACCTGAAGACAAAGACACTAGAACTGAGAAAGAAGTTATTCCAGAGGGAAATGAAAATGAGATCAAAGAACAAAATACTGAAAACATTGATGAAGTCCCGAATGCTATGGATACTGCAGAACCACCATTGAGTCCTGTATATGAAGATCCGTACAGCCAAGATGTTCAAGACAGTAAACTGACAGAAAATGATGAAAGTGAAGACAATATGAGCACTAGTAATACTGAAAATATGACATCAGACTTACAGGATGAATTAACAAATGACTCAACTGCTGTGAGCACTGAACCAAGTTTTATGTCTGTTGATATGGATACAGACAGTGATTATAAACCTGATTGCAGTACTGAATCAGACAGCCAGTCTGAAGATAATTGCAGTCTGATTAATGAATTAGAATTATCAAGGAAACATCTTACTGGTAAAGATACAGTGCCAGATAAAATCGTGAATGAAACCCCTAAGCCTACTAGAAAATCTAATAAAATTACGGAAGGTATGAAAGATAATCTTGATAATGATAGTCATGATAACTATGCAACAAAACCTAGTGATATAGAAAGTAATAATCAATTTAAAGATAAAAATAACGTAAGCAAAATAAATGATTGTAATAATGAAATTCACAATTGTGATGTTGTTGATAGCATTAAAAATGTGTCTATGAATGGTCATGTAAACGTTAAAGAGATTGATATGAATACTGCCAAAGAATTGCATTTACCTAGTCCTATGCCAGCAAATGTCGTAGAAAATGGCTTCCACGATGTGAACGGTGATCTAGATACTATTTCTGTACATTCAGAAGACAGTACAGCGTCAACAAAATCAGAAAACAAACGTAAATTACGTTCAAGACAAGACAAAACTACAGAAAATCCTTTAGAAAACCCGGAGTTCGTTAAATACTTAGAATTAAGACAAGACTCTATAATGGATGAAAATCCAGAATTGACGCAAGACGAAATTGTAGCGTATTTGTACAAAACTTGGGTTTACGAAGAGGATTCGAAATCTGATGTTAAAAAAAACGACGATTTGCGCGAATCTAATTTGGTCAAAGGTTTGAATTGGGAACCTGCGCCGAAAAAAAAGGAAAAGAAAGTTGAACAGCCGAAACAAAAGAAATCGCAGAAAAACATGTCTAATAGTAAAACCTTCATGCAAAGATTTTTACTAAGGCAGAGGGCAGAAAGAAAGAGGTATATAGAAGACGAGAGTTCCCAAGATTATGATGAAATAGACAATACTACTGAAGAGGAATTGCCTAAGAATAGTAAACCTGAAACGAGTATAACTAGTAAAGCAGTTCAGAATCAAAAGCAGACTAATGAAACAGAAATTGCTTTAGGAACAAATTCAGAGCCTAAAAAAAATAACATAAATACAGACACAAAAACTAAAAAAGATGATACTGAAGTAACTTCGACGATTAATAAAGAACAAAAGAAGGAAGATACAAATCCAATAGACCCTTCAAAAGCTGTTCAAGTCAATTTCCCACAGGAAACCGAACCTACCAATTCTAAGGATGACTTTGATAGAGAATCTATTGATTCGGAAGATAGTGAGGCTCCTCTAATTAGGTGTAAATTACGATCAAAATCAAGGAAAGAAAATATTTTGAAAGAAGACGTTAAAATCAAAGAAGAAGAGGCTGACACAGTATCCATTAATTCTGAAGGCAGCGAAGTATCTTTAAGCAAACGTAGAAAGAAGTACCCTCCGAAAAAGGAAAATGCCCTTGAAGATCCAGAATTTGTCAAATACTTAGAATTACGACAAGATTCCTTGTTAGAAGAAAATCCACAACTGACACAAGACGAAATAATTTCTTATTTATATCAAACTTGGTTGTATGAAGAAGAGGCTAAATCTGATATTAAGAAGAACGATGATATAGAACAATCTGGATTAGTTAAAGGCCTCAAAGATGCAACACAACAACCTAAAAAGATAAAACGTAAACTTAAAACTGAGAAAGAAGAAAAGGATAACGACGATGATGTTGTAACAAAAGATAAACCTAAACGAAAAGTAATAAAACCTTATTATAATGAGGAATATTCTGATATTGAAGAAGAGTTAGAAGTGTTCTCCATTTTTAATGGCAAACATAAACCTGGTGAAAATGGAGAAGATTCTGAACCGATCCATGAAGTAAATGACATTGATGAGGTGGAACTTTACTTTGAAGAGTTAGCGAAGCCCAAACCTAACGTTTTCAAAGGTCTAATCAGAGAGAAAGTATGTGAAATGTGCGAGATGACTGGCAACCTTGTCAAATGTAAGGGCTGCAATGGAATGTTCCACGTCGATTGCGTTAATAAAGAAGTTGTAGAGGTTGAAACTCCAGCTCCAACTAGAGGGAGAAAGAAGAAGAAAAAGTTAGGACGGAAACCTAAAAACTCTGACGAATTTGACAATCACGATGATAAGTCCCAAGATCTGTCTGAAGAAAACGCTTCAATGGAAGAAATCGTCGAACTAGAAACACATACAGTCGACGCAGAAACCCTAGAAGCACAAATAGAAGCCAAAATGAAAGAACTACTCGAATCAGAGAAAATCGATTACGATTCCTATTCGAGTGACGACGGCTGCGATTGGAGCGACACAGTTCCAGGCAAATGCGAGATAATCGACGTCAAACTAAAACCGAGGCGTTCGAATTCCGAAATGGATTATTCCAATTTCAAATGCAAGAACTGTCAGAAATACGATACTCCCGTTTGTTTCGTTTGCAAGTCAGCGGTTTCTAAAAATGAGGCTACATTACGACAGAGGTGTCATGTGGCACATTGTCATAAGTACTATCATTTGCAGTGCTTGGAACATTGGCCTCAGACTCAGTTTAATGGGGGTGAGCCTTCGAAGACTAATAAGAAAATTAATGAGTATTTTGAGGCTTTAACGTGTCCGAGACATGTGTGTCATACATGCGTGTCTGATGACCCTCGAGGGTGTAAGACGAGGTTCAGTGGCGATAAGTTGGCGCGGTGTGTGCGGTGCCCCGCCACTTATCATTCGTTCACAAGATGTCTGCCGGCGGGAACGCAGATTTTGACGGCCTCGCATATTATTTGTCCGAGACATTATGAGCATAGGTGAGTGATATTTCCTTATTTTAATTACAAAAGGCAATCTCGATCTGTCTGATCTATTTTTGTGTTCCAACTAAATAATGATCGAATGATAATTGAATGTCACTAAAGCAGTTGATATTAAATTGTCTGTACTCTGTAATAGCTATTGTATGCTTGTAATTATTTCTACACTTATGAACAAAATTTCAAATTATTTGACATGTATGTTAGTAAAAGAACCTCTAACGTCTAAATACTCAGACATCACTCAATATTATGTGCTGTTTAAATATAATTCTATCACTATCACATTGTGTAAATTGCTGCGACAGAAAGACTTAAAGCTACATAATGTTTCAGTAATTCAGGCAAAAACTACCAACATAATTTATCACTTAAATTATTATCGCTTACATAATTAATTAGAAAACTTTACCATCCTCAGGCCCGGCAAGGTCCCGTGTCACGTAAATACAGGGTGGTGCTTTATCTGCGCGCTGGGCGGATCTCTGATTTGCTGCGAATACTGTCCCACCTCCTTCCACGCTGAGTGCCTTAATATTAAACCGCCTGAAGGTAAGCTTTTATACATATGTATAATAAATTGTGGTATTATAGTTTTAAACTGATAGCTTTTGGTGTGAAATTATTGACCATATACAGTTTCTATAAACTATCTAGATAACCCTTTTTGTTTGTTTTTATCGATGGGAAATCATCAGAAACCCGATAGATAATGCCATATAAAATTAGTCTAAATTAAAAACATTTCTATGCCATCATCTGTCAGATATCTATTAAGAACCTACTTGGCACCTCTGAAACTGGGGCTTAAACCTCTAAAAGTCTACTAGAATCAACATCTCAAAAAATACTTTCATAAAACTCGTCTTTTGTACAGTCAACAGCAAGTCAGTGTGTACAAAGCTGTCAAATGTCTGCAATCGATTTTCAACCTTATCACAATAGTGGAAGGTTAATGTTCGATTGATAAAATTTGACAGATCTGACAGATTTTGGGTACACTGACTTGCTGTCGACTGTACTAACAAATATTCTGAAATGATGACGTCATAAAAAACATAGCAACGCCATTTACATGAATGGGAGCATTACCATTACCCTTGACCTTGGGTAAACTGGGACGCGCAAGCAGCCCACTTGTAGATTAGTCAAACATATGCATAGATACATAGCTTTGTTATACAATTGTATTCAAATCGGAAGTATACTTTTGAATAAGAAATACGTTGACAAAAAATAGTCAAGAATAATGATGAATTGGGGACACTTGTATGTACCGTTATTATGGAAATAAATGATATTTAGCCGAAGTTAGTTTTTACTTGCACATAATAATTTGTATCTTAATAATTATGGAAGTTTGTGTATTCATCTTCTGTAGGACTAGAGAGATAACAAGTGATATCCGCTTGTTGTATTAGTCTTATATCAAGACTGCAGTGTGTAATGGCGTGATTCCGTCGTGATGAGAAATGCCAGTGTTAGCATGTGCTGGCGGGTCTGCCAGGGCTGCGGGGTTATTCGAAAGAGTTACCGCGGCCCTGGCACACAAAGGGCTCCCGAAGGACCACGATGGGTTTTAGTCAGAAAAAGTCTGACACTCCCTCACGCTGTCACCCACAGCGGGAGGCGTCATCTGATGATTTCCCATCGATAAAAAAAAACATGTGTTGCCGCACAAAGATTACAATTTCGCAAACACTTTAGACTGTCGGACGCAATTTGTTACTGTTTGCTAGAGCGAGTAGACCGGACGCGATGGCGGAGCACTGTGGATGCCCTCTGCCCCAACTAGGGGACATAGGACTTTAAGTCAAGAGCGAGTAGACCAGAAGAAACATTTGTGTGCGTCACAGTGCCGCACATCGGTGGATTCGTATTTAGAGAATTATCCATTGCCGGATTTCTCCCCTCATGTTACTTTATATTCTCACTAGTTTTTGCCAGAGGCTTCTCCGGTTCCCGAGGGAACTATTTCCCGGATAAAAAGTAGCCTATGTTGTTCCTCAGGGTCTATTCTATCTCTGTACCAAATTTCATCAATATCCGCTCACTGCTTTAGGCGTAAAAGCGTAACAGACAGACAGAGTTACTTTCGCATTTCGCATCGCAAGTAGGGATTTGTATCAGCTTCAATACGTTTCTCTTTAAACTAATTTCACCTATTTTTTGTGCCCTTTTTCATGTGTTTTTAAGGCATTTGATTAGCCATTAAGCTTAGCATGATCTCGAAAAAGGTAGTTTTTATAAAGCGATGTGTATTCTTTTCTAGGTGGTTACATGTGCGAGGATTGTGAAACGGGACGTCTTCCATTGTACGGAGAAATGGTGTGGGTCAAACTGGGACATTACAGGTTCGTATTATCGGTTTTACGTAGTATTATTTTATATATTAGTAGCTACCGAATCTGCTCAAGGTGTTGTGCTCAGTTAGGGGTCGTGTTTGAATTGCAGCAGTATTATTGTGCTGAGTATTTTTATTTAGGCGTGAATCCATTTTTTTTTATTTGGGAATCTATACCTACTTATATTAAATACCTGGAGAACTTGTTTACTTGAATCTGAGGAAAACCTGGATATGTTTGAAAAACTATACTATATCAGTGTTAGAAAGCTCATTTATTAAGGAATACTATAATAATATGCTACTTTTTATGCGAGTAGTGGACCCAAGGTTTCACTTACGGAAACTACTTTAGTAAAATTTTTTTTTTTTAAATCCATCTCACATGTCATCATGTCATCATGTCAATCAATCAAACAAATAAATAAATTACTGAATCTAAATACTTCTGTGTATTCCTCAACAGATGGTGGCCCGGTATAGTCTTGCACCCTTCAGAAATACCGGAGAACATAATGGCTGTCAAACACAACTTGGGAGAGTTTGTGGTGCGCTTCTTTGGACAATACGATCATTATTGGGTCAATAGGGGACGTGTCTTTCCATTTCAAGAAGGTAAGCTTATTTGTTTTAACTTCTTAAGATATAATTAATTTGTTTGAGCTATAAATTGTAATTAGGATTATTTAATTGAAATAAAAAGTATAAAAATATTTCCATCTTCCATCAGACTTGAAACAATAACATAAATAGTTTCTTACTTATATAGCAACTTCAAATATATTATGGTTAAGAATCTAAAAGATATTTTAATATATTTTGTAATAAAAGACATTTTGATGGTCGTCGTCATCACTGCCTAAAAACCGTTCAGTGCTGGCAAAGGCCTCCCCTAATCTGATGGGATTTACCCATACACACTGCGCTGGGCATGAGTGTTGGTGAGCCCATGGAATATTTTTTAGTTTCGGAGACGCTGCTGCCCATCTCAGAGCAAGGCATTTAATATCCTACAGAATTTTTATATTCTTACATAATATAGTAGAATATAATTATAGTGTCACATTTGCTAATATTATGCTTCTATTACAGGCGATTCCGGGCGCATATCGAGTCAGAAGTCTAAGATAGACGCAGCGTTCACAACGGCAATGGAACACGCACAGAGGGCTTGCGAAATATTAAAATGTAAGTTTTGGAGTTCATTTTATATCGTAAAAAGTACAGCCAGCACATCCAACCTACCACAGTCTGACAAAGTTCTTGCATAGATTTCCAACCAAATCACAATAGGTGAAAAGTTAATGTTCGATTAGTTCAATTTTGCAAATTCGGATAAATTGACCTGCTGTCGCCTTTACGTTACAACTTACTGTGATAAATTGAAGTATGAGAAGTTGATCACCCATCTAGGGACAGACCGAGCAAGCGAGCGTGGACGAACCTGATTGGATTCGTGCTGCTGTTATTTATTTAATACTTTATAATTCTAGCGGCCCAACCGAACGAGGAAGAATCTCTAGACATAGCCTCGTCCCTGCTGCCGCCGCACTACGTGAAGCTGAAGACGAACAAGCCGTGCGGGCCGCTGGTGTGGCGCCGCGCCGACGACGCCGAGAGCTCCCTCACGCAGTGCGAGTGCAATCCTAATGATGACGAGCCCTGCGGGATCTACTCGCACTGTCTTAATAGGTCAGTTAACTGAGGATCTCTAGACATAGCCTCCTCTCTCTTGCAACACTATGTATATTAATAGGTGAGGGTAGTGGAAATCTGATTTGGTATAAGTCAGCCACCGTTTTGCCTGAAAACCATTCATGCCAGCATAAACCAGTTTGAGCTGGTAAGACGGTAACTCGCGCGGTCCTGGAAACGCGGCTTCTGTATTGGTTGACTTACCAATGATTTGGGCTGCGCAAATATGGCTTGCACGGTTTTACTCAATCATTTCAATAAAATTCTTTTCAGCATAGATCTTTTTACCACCCCACTGTTGGGCACAGGCTTCCACTAACACAGAGAACTTCGTACACTAATAACTGACTAAAAGGTGAAGGAAAACATCTTGAGATCTTGGACTATAGAGTCTGATGATAACTCCACATTCTATTTCAGAATGCTCCTAACGGAATGCGGTCCGACGTGCCGCGCCGGCGACAGATGTCACAACCGCGCGTTCGAGAAGCGTCTGTACCCCAAGCTCGTGCCTTACCGCACTCCCAGCCGGGGGTGGGGACTCAAGACCTTGGAGGATATTAAAGCAGGTATGATTATTTTATTGTAAGAAAAGTATTTGAAAACATTTAGGCTAGGTTGCTCGATTTAACTTTAACCTAACTCTAGCCGGTCATAAAATGGCCATCTCACGGCTGCATAAAGTTAGATTATAATCTATACTAATATTATAAAGCTGAAGAGTTTGTTTGTTTGAACGCACTAATCTCAGAACTACTGGTCCGATTTGAAAAATTCTTTCAGTGTTAGATAGCCGATTTATCGAGGAAGGCTACTTTTTATTTGGGTGCGCCGAGTAGTTCCCACGGGACGCGGGTGAAACCGCTGGCAGAAGCTCTTCTATAATATAAAAATGAATCGCTAAATGTGTTGGTAAGCGCATAACTCAAGAACGGCTGGACCGATCGGGCTTATTTTGGTCTTAAAATGTTTGTACTGATCGAAAGAAGGTTTTAACGATGAGAAAATATGATTATAAAAAAATCAGGATCCGCGTACGAAGTTGCGGGCAGAAGCTAGTTAAAAATAAATTGAGCATAACCATATACCCAAACATTAACCAATCCAATATCCATCCATTCGTATATATTCGTAGTTTTGTAATTGTTGAATTTAAATACTTGTTCAGTCAATACTTTGTCAGTGAAAACTTTGCGCTGCAGTAATATTTACAGTTTTCAATACTTTTAAAAATACTTATTTTCCTCCCTTTCAGGACAATTCGTAATAGAGTACGTAGGAGAACTAATAGACGAGGAGGAGTTCAGGCGACGCATGCGCAGGAAGCACGAGATACGAGACGAGAACTTCTACTTTTTGACCTTGGATAAGGAGAGGATGATCGACGCCGGACCTAAAGGGAACCTTGCTAGGTTAGTATGTGATGTACTGGTTAGAGTGAACTTTAGTTGACCTACTTCATTTGTATAGACGCCAACACAGTAATCTTCCTCAGTCTGACAGATTTCTTCAATAGATTTTCAACCTATGCACAATAGTGAAAGGTTAATTTTCGATTGGTAAAATTTGCCAGATTCTGGTACAGACAACAGCAGGTCAACGTATACGAATCTGTCAAATTTTACCAGTCAAACATTAACCTACCCCCATTGTGATAAGGTTGAAAATCTATTGCAGAAATTTGACAGATTGTGGTAACTTGATGTGCTGTCGTCTGTACGTTGACCTCGATTCGATCATTTGGATCGGTTCAACCTCCTTGTGTCATGTTCCCCTAATTTTGATTCTATAACACATGATGTGAAAGCCCTTTGTGGGAAATTTGTGCTGAAAATTTTGGGTCACGGAGACCTTAGGGTAGAAACAATCAAACAATGTTTATTTTATTAGTATAGATTCTATCTGAAATTAGTGCAGATTTCATTACTTAAACCTTATTATTTCTAACCCAGGTTCATGAACCACTGTTGCGAGCCGAACTGCGAGACACAGAAGTGGACCGTGCTCGGGGACGTCAGGGTCGGACTCTTCGCGCTATACGATATACCTGCTGTGAGTAGCATTTTTTAAAATTTATTTTTGAGGTTTAATCTGCAATCAGTCTTCATTGACTATAATCAGATGAGGTGTCTGGATGTTGTTATGTGGAGTGCCGTCTCCAGTGAGACAGCTACTCTCCTATTCAGTATTGCTACAATCTAGACTGTAGCTTCAGTATGTCGTGTCTCTTTAGGCGATTGGTTTATCAGAAACAATGAAATTCATGAACACCTACAAATGAATACTGTCAAGGAAGAAATAAGAATCACAGCTGAGATATACCAAAATAAATTGACATACCACCCCAATGAATTGGCAGCCAAACTAATATCTCAAAGTTATACCTATCGCCTAAAGAGCATTTATTTATATATTGTTATATATGATACTAACTTCTGCCCGTCTTTCACCCACGTCGTGAAGGAAATAATTATGTAAGGATGTAATCATGTCTGGGTATGTTTGTTAACCTTTCACGCAAAAACGAATGAATAAATTGCGAAGATAGTGTAACAATAGGCTATTTTTTATTTTCACCATTTGCGAAAGGTGGTTCTTTCGGAATGCAGGTGAAACCGCGGGGAGGAAGTTAGTTGCGCAAATATATTACTGGATGGATTTTATTTTACTTATTAATTAGTCAGAATAAGACATGATTATTTATTATTCGAGTATGGGAAGTAGTTTTCTCATGACATAAAAATTTACATTTGAATGGATGGCAATAGGCTGGTATAGTTGTTCTAATATAAAAAAAGCTAATAATACTGATAATTCTATTCACAGAACAGTGAAGTGACATTTAACTACAACTTGGAGTGCGCGGGCATCGAGAAGAAACGTTGCATGTGCGGCGCCAAGCGCTGCTCCGGGTACATCGGCGCTAAACCTAAACAGGTGTGCTTTATATCTGTTTTATATTATATTAGCCGTTTTCCCGCGGTTTCACTCGCGTCCCGATAAGATATAGCCTATGTCACTCGTGAATAATGTGGCTTTCGAATGGTGAAAGAATTTTTAAAATCGGTTCATATTTCCAGAGATTACCCCCTACAAACAAACTTAACAAATAATTTTACCTCTTTATAATTATTAGTATACATGAAATTCCTATAAATGCCACAAAACAGGAGTGACTAATTAGTCGATCGTAACTTTTAGTCCAGTCGATCGTGGTCAGGCACTGTTGGTGGGAAATAATGAAAGTGTCAGAAGTAACTTAGGCCGGAGTGTCTCCTACCGACTAAAACCTACCATGTTCCTTCTGGAGCCTACAAAGTACCAGGACCACGGTCGCTCTCGCAAACGATTCCGCAGCCCCAACTCGTACGAGGCACTCAAATATAGTGTTTCATTTAATATTCCAAGAAGTATATCGATGGCGCCCATGCAGAAGGTCGGAACATAGTTTTTAACGAAAATCGACGACTATTCAAAATTGTTGTCAAAATATCAAAGATTACTATTCAATAGACTACTATTCAAAATTGTTGTCAAAATGTCAAATATTAATGAAATGAAATGAAAAAAACCGATTTTCGTTAAAAACTATGTTCCGACCTTCTGCGTGGGCGCCATCGAAATAATTGGTAGACCGCACAAGATTTTGTCAGTAAACAGTCAATCTTTGGTCTGATTAAGTTGGCCACCTCTGCCAAAAAATATTTAGAAAGTCAAAAGATTTCCTATGGAGTGATGAAAAGTATGCTAGTGGGAGAGGTATTTTTTATGTAATGCAGAAAACAGCTATAGTCAATATACAAAAACGATCCTGTATTTTCGACCAAAAATAAAACAACCTTTCATATTTCCAGGACGAATCTCAATCAAAGAAACCAAAAATACCCGGCAAGAGGACATACAAGAAACGAAAAACAACAGAAGAATCTCCTTCGACGAAAAATAAGCCGAAACGTCCGATAGGCCGACCGCCGAAGCCGAGGGAACTCACTGAAATTGAAAAAGACCTGCTTATCATTAGAAACGCTACCAACGGTATATCAAGCGACGAATCTTCTAGAAGCATGAGTTCGGAGTATGAAAGAAATCCCAAAGCGTTGAAAAGAAAACGTGTTAGCTTTTCCACAGAAGAAAATATATACGACGGCTTAGAATCTCCGAGTGTGAAAAAACATAAGTCGGAAGAAAAAACAGATGTAGGCGATTGAGAGATAAGTGTTGGTCCTGTGCGATTTTGAGGGCGATGTCAACGCGTAAACTGAGATAAAATGGTCTGACTATATATTAATTTACAAGAGAACTGTTAATAATATATTTTGTCATTCTTCGCACAATTCATTTCATATAATTTCGTTGGTCACGTTCAAACTCAGATCGCACATATGTATCAACATAATATCTCAAGAAATATTATCAAAGATTGTCTTATTGTAAATATTTAGTATTTAACCCAGCAGATGTATTAGCCTTACGAAGTCAGGTAACGTATCCTGATGCAAATATCGCCTTTATTCTTAGGTTAATAAAGTTCATATTACTGTAATAAGGTGTTCATTCATTGTGTTACTATTAACGTATTATCGAAATGCCAAATTTTTCCTTTTACATCAGCTAGATTTAGAAGTTTGTGAAAAAAAAGTGATACTGTGATGCGAAATTGTAGGAATTTTCTAAGTTTGTAATGCGTAGATTTAAATGAATATATTTGTTACCCGAAGATGAAAAACTGGGGGTTTTGTCGAAACAGGATTAAGGATTAAGTTGAATAAAATATTAAAATATACTTTAGTTTCTGTTTTTACTGGTTCTATCCCAACCCACTATACGGATCCCAAATCAACTACACGGCTATATCAAAATTAAGCTGATTATCTTGACAAATAAGCGTTCCTCAGTCAGAAGCCAGAGTCTGATAATTAGCCTTACCAAGGTGCCCAAGGTGTACCAAGGTTGCCCGAGTTGCCCGGGCAATTCAATTGAGGAGGTCTGACAGGCAGTCGCTCCATGTAAAACCCCGATACTCAGTTGCATCCGGTTAAGACTGGAAGCCTACCCTTACCTAAATAGTTTTCGAAAAGGCTGGGTATTCAAAAATAAAAATAGTTTGGAAATTGGTTGCTTGCACTTTTCAACCCAACCTTCAAAACTCTTGATCCGAATCTCAAAATACATTTTATGAAACGTATAAAGTTGTTTTATTATTCACCACTTCTACACCGATCCATTTAAGACTTAATATTTAAAATTCATATCTAAGTAGTAAAATTTTTGGTAATTTATTCTAGTTCCTTCATATTTAATTTAGCAATCAGCTGTTTCGGTATGTGGTATTTGAATTTCAAATCAATTCACATAGCCCAGCCAATGTTTTAGAAGTATCAGAATACATTTTATTTATAGTTGTAAAAGCTTCGACCCCTGCATAAATAATCATAACAATTTAAAATTACAATTTACATGAATACTGTTTCATTTAATTATCCGCCTAAAGCTTATTTAGTAATTCAATTGAAAATCTGACAGATTCTAATGGCCGAGCGCAAGCCGCCATGACATTTCAATGTAGTTCCAAATCCCGCCATTGGTGGCGCTTCAACGAATATGGCGCCCGCATAGTTTACAGGATTTTATCGTTGTAACAACAAAATAGTGAATTAAAATGGATGAACCCGATTATACAATACGATTGGCTCAAACAAGTTCGTCAGAGCCAGATTTTAGAGAAGCATTCGACGCTGCAGTTGAGGAACACAATGAAACACATCAAGGTAACTTTAATTCACGTTTTAATACTTTTATTCTTGAAAGTAAGGTGTCCATGATAATTTCCGTCCTAAAACTAGTCTGATAAAATGTTTAAAATTTTTAGGTTCCCAGAAAAAGCCTTGGACTCAAGCTAGAGTCGACGAAGTTATAAATGAGATCAAAAACGGTATGGACACCTTTCTTTCGGGCCTAAGAAGGACAGCCATGGAATATTACTGGATGAACAAGTACGAAGTTATAACGGTCGACGGCGAAGATCAATTAATATTTAAAAGATCGTCTCCAGAAGATGCGGTAATCCGAGTCCTGCCTAGAGAACAGTATTACGATTATTTGACTGAAATACACAGATCTTCCGAACATGGCGGTAGAGATAAAATGCTTCACTGCCTAAAAACAAAATATTACATTCCTAAAAAAGCTGTGGAATTATTCGTTTCTTTATGTCCCAAATGTCATACAAAAAGAAATTCAATAAATAAAGATGTGTTAGCGCGTCAGAATTACGCGCTCAAATTTAACGTAAGGGGACTACTTGATGTGATAGATTACCAAATCTGTCCTGATGGCTATTACCAATTCGTTCTCAATTACCAGGATGACGCTACTAAGTTCTTAAATCTGCGGCCTTTGAAAACAAACGAAGCTTCTGAAATACTAATTGAATTAATGAAGATATTTTTGACATTTGGTGCACCAACCATTCTTCAAGTGGATAACAGACATGAGTTTGCGGAGAAGTTAAAAGAAGAAGTAACGGCCTTATGGCCCGAATGTAGAGTTGTTCACAAAAACACGTTGGCTAAAGGCAATAATAAAGAAGTTGAGGAATTATTACATTCTTGGATGTTGCAAAATAATTCTACAAGATGGTCTGTTGGCTGTTTTGTCGTACAATTTGAAACTAATGATTCCGTTCATAAGGCGTTAGGGAAATCTCCATACAAGAGCTTGTTTGGCTGTGATCCGAAAGTGAGTTTGGGAGTTACTAACCCTGCAGTTTTACTATCATTGCATGACGTTGAAATTACTGTCAAAGTCGAGCAGGAGGTTGAAAGCGGTGAAAATGTGCCAGGTTTAAGTTCGGATGAAGAAACTTAATTTGTATTATCTTTAAATTAGATTTAAGAAATAATATCAGTTAGAAAATAAATGAAGCATTATTAAAAAATTACCCATTTGTTTATTCCCGGAAATAATTGGGACAGTTTCCAATATTGTCAACTCATGGTTAGCCTAGCTCGGCGCTCATTGGTTGCCGTCACCGCGTCGCCGCGTCATGGCATGTAGGCCAATGACTGGCTGCCGCCGTTATGCCAACCGGCTAGCCGATCGATTACAAGGTTAATTCAATGAGGTGGTTGATTGAATGGAACGAGTTTGTGGACAGATGTGAACATACATACTTACGTTTAGTAGTGTGTTTATCGTTTATTCCTTTTGTAAAGTATTTTGTCTAGACTTTTTGCTTTACTTGATAAGTGTTAGTAAAAGATGGAAGAATTTAGGTACGGTTTATTGTGATAGATTTACTGTGGATTTTCAACTTAATTTGTTGAAAATTAAGTTCAACTTAATTTGTAACTGCCTCGTTGGTCTAGTGGTCGCACAGCGCGACTGCCGATCGCAGGTCTCGGGTTTTAGAAACTTTCACAAAGCAGCCTGGAGTTTGGAAGATGGTGGTGGNAAGGTGGTTCTTTCGGAATGCAGGTGAAACCGCGGGGAGGAAGTTAGTTGCGCAAATATATTACTGGATGGATTTTATTTTACTTATTAATTAGTCAGAATAAGACATGATTATTTATTATTCGAGTATGGGAAGTAGTTTTCTCATGACATAAAAATTTACATTTGAATGGATGGCAATAGGCTGGTATAGTTGTTCTAATATAAAAAAAGCTAATAATACTGATAATTCTATTCACAGAACAGTGAAGTGACATTTAACTACAACTTGGAGTGCGCGGGCATCGAGAAGAAACGTTGCATGTGCGGCGCCAAGCGCTGCTCCGGGTACATCGGCGCTAAACCTAAACAGGTGTGCTTTATATCTGTTTTATATTATATTAGCCGTTTTCCCGCGGTTTCACTCGCGTCCCGATAAGATATAGCCTATGTCACTCGTGAATAATGTGGCTTTCGAATGGTGAAAGAATTTTTAAAATCGGTTCATATTTCCAGAGATTACCCCCTACAAACAAACTTAACAAATAATTTTACCTCTTTATAATTATTAGTATACATGAAATTCCTATAAATGCCACAAAACAGGAGTGACTAATTAGTCGATCGTAACTTTTAGTCCAGTCGATCGTGGTCAGGCACTGTTGGTGGGAAATAAT
The DNA here is from genome assembly GCA_002382865.2 of Heliothis virescens. Taxonomy (NCBI): domain Eukaryota; kingdom Metazoa; phylum Arthropoda; class Insecta; order Lepidoptera; family Noctuidae; genus Heliothis; species Heliothis virescens. The sequence continues at coordinate 8,338,664 of NWSH02000081.1, read as the reverse complement.
GAAAGTGTCAGAAGTAACTTAGGCCGGAGTGTCTCCTACCGACTAAAACCTACCATGTTCCTTCTGGAGCCTACAAAGTACCAGGACCACGGTCGCTCTCGCAAACGATTCCGCAGCCCCAACTCGTACGAGGCACTCAAATATAGTGTTTCATTTAATATTCCAAGAAGTATATCGATGGCGCCCATGCAGAAGGTCGGAACATAGTTTTTAACGAAAATCGACGACTATTCAAAATTGTTGTCAAAATATCAAAGATTACTATTCAATAGACTACTATTCAAAATTGTTGTCAAAATGTCAAATATTAATGAAATGAAATGAAAAAAACCGATTTTCGTTAAAAACTATGTTCCGACCTTCTGCGTGGGCGCCATCGAAATAATTGGTAGACCGCACAAGATTTTGTCAGTAAACAGTCAATCTTTGGTCTGATTAAGTTGGCCACCTCTGCCAAAAAATATTTAGAAAGTCAAAAGATTTCCTATGGAGTGATGAAAAGTATGCTAGTGGGAGAGGTATTTTTTATGTAATGCAGAAAACAGCTATAGTCAATATACAAAAACGATCCTGTATTTTCGACCAAAAATAAAACAACCTTTCATATTTCCAGGACGAATCTCAATCAAAGAAACCAAAAATACCCGGCAAGAGGACATACAAGAAACGAAAAACAACAGAAGAATCTCCTTCGACGAAAAATAAGCCGAAACGTCCGATAGGCCGACCGCCGAAGCCGAGGGAACTCACTGAAATTGAAAAAGACCTGCTTATCATTAGAAACGCTACCAACGGTATATCAAGCGACGAATCTTCTAGAAGCATGAGTTCGGAGTATGAAAGAAATCCCAAAGCGTTGAAAAGAAAACGTGTTAGCTTTTCCACAGAAGAAAATATATACGACGGCTTAGAATCTCCGAGTGTGAAAAAACATAAGTCGGAAGAAAAAACAGATGTAGGCGATTGAGAGATAAGTGTTGGTCCTGTGCGATTTTGAGGGCGATGTCAACGCGTAAACTGAGATAAAATGGTCTGACTATATATTAATTTACAAGAGAACTGTTAATAATATATTTTGTCATTCTTCGCACAATTCATTTCATATAATTTCGTTGGTCACGTTCAAACTCAGATCGCACATATGTATCAACATAATATCTCAAGAAATATTATCAAAGATTGTCTTATTGTAAATATTTAGTATTTAACCCAGCAGATGTATTAGCCTTACGAAGTCAGGTAACGTATCCTGATGCAAATATCGCCTTTATTCTTAGGTTAATAAAGTTCATATTACTGTAATAAGGTGTTCATTCATTGTGTTACTATTAACGTATTATCGAAATGCCAAATTTTTCCTTTTACATCAGCTAGATTTAGAAGTTTGTGAAAAAAAAGTGATACTGTGATGCGAAATTGTAGGAATTTTCTAAGTTTGTAATGCGTAGATTTAAATGAATATATTTGTTACCCGAAGATGAAAAACTGGGGGTTTTGTCGAAACAGGATTAAGGATTAAGTTGAATAAAATATTAAAATATACTTTAGTTTCTGTTTTTACTGGTTCTATCCCAACCCACTATACGGATCCCAAATCAACTACACGGCTATATCAAAATTAAGCTGATTATCTTGACAAATAAGCGTTCCTCAGTCAGAAGCCAGAGTCTGATAATTAGCCTTACCAAGGTGCCCAAGGTGTACCAAGGTTGCCCGAGTTGCCCGGGCAATTCAATTGAGGAGGTCTGACAGGCAGTCGCTCCATGTAAAACCCCGATACTCAGTTGCATCCGGTTAAGACTGGAAGCCTACCCTTACCTAAATAGTTTTCGAAAAGGCTGGGTATTCAAAAATAAAAATAGTTTGGAAATTGGTTGCTTGCACTTTTCAACCCAACCTTCAAAACTCTTGATCCGAATCTCAAAATACATTTTATGAAACGTATAAAGTTGTTTTATTATTCACCACTTCTACACCGATCCATTTAAGACTTAATATTTAAAATTCATATCTAAGTAGTAAAATTTTTGGTAATTTATTCTAGTTCCTTCATATTTAATTTAGCAATCAGCTGTTTCGGTATGTGGTATTTGAATTTCAAATCAATTCACATAGCCCAGCCAATGTTTTAGAAGTATCAGAATACATTTTATTTATAGTTGTAAAAGCTTCGACCCCTGCATAAATAATCATAACAATTTAAAATTACAATTTACATGAATACTGTTTCATTTAATTATCCGCCTAAAGCTTATTTAGTAATTCAATTGAAAATCTGACAGATTCTAATGGCCGAGCGCAAGCCGCCATGACATTTCAATGTAGTTCCAAATCCCGCCATTGGTGGCGCTTCAACGAATATGGCGCCCGCATAGTTTACAGGATTTTATCGTTGTAACAACAAAATAGTGAATTAAAATGGATGAACCCGATTATACAATACGATTGGCTCAAACAAGTTCGTCAGAGCCAGATTTTAGAGAAGCATTCGACGCTGCAGTTGAGGAACACAATGAAACACATCAAGGTAACTTTAATTCACGTTTTAATACTTTTATTCTTGAAAGTAAGGTGTCCATGATAATTTCCGTCCTAAAACTAGTCTGATAAAATGTTTAAAATTTTTAGGTTCCCAGAAAAAGCCTTGGACTCAAGCTAGAGTCGACGAAGTTATAAATGAGATCAAAAACGGTATGGACACCTTTCTTTCGGGCCTAAGAAGGACAGCCATGGAATATTACTGGATGAACAAGTACGAAGTTATAACGGTCGACGGCGAAGATCAATTAATATTTAAAAGATCGTCTCCAGAAGATGCGGTAATCCGAGTCCTGCCTAGAGAACAGTATTACGATTATTTGACTGAAATACACAGATCTTCCGAACATGGCGGTAGAGATAAAATGCTTCACTGCCTAAAAACAAAATATTACATTCCTAAAAAAGCTGTGGAATTATTCGTTTCTTTATGTCCCAAATGTCATACAAAAAGAAATTCAATAAATAAAGATGTGTTAGCGCGTCAGAATTACGCGCTCAAATTTAACGTAAGGGGACTACTTGATGTGATAGATTACCAAATCTGTCCTGATGGCTATTACCAATTCGTTCTCAATTACCAGGATGACGCTACTAAGTTCTTAAATCTGCGGCCTTTGAAAACAAACGAAGCTTCTGAAATACTAATTGAATTAATGAAGATATTTTTGACATTTGGTGCACCAACCATTCTTCAAGTGGATAACAGACATGAGTTTGCGGAGAAGTTAAAAGAAGAAGTAACGGCCTTATGGCCCGAATGTAGAGTTGTTCACAAAAACACGTTGGCTAAAGGCAATAATAAAGAAGTTGAGGAATTATTACATTCTTGGATGTTGCAAAATAATTCTACAAGATGGTCTGTTGGCTGTTTTGTCGTACAATTTGAAACTAATGATTCCGTTCATAAGGCGTTAGGGAAATCTCCATACAAGAGCTTGTTTGGCTGTGATCCGAAAGTGAGTTTGGGAGTTACTAACCCTGCAGTTTTACTATCATTGCATGACGTTGAAATTACTGTCAAAGTCGAGCAGGAGGTTGAAAGCGGTGAAAATGTGCCAGGTTTAAGTTCGGATGAAGAAACTTAATTTGTATTATCTTTAAATTAGATTTAAGAAATAATATCAGTTAGAAAATAAATGAAGCATTATTAAAAAATTACCCATTTGTTTATTCCCGGAAATAATTGGGACAGTTTCCAATATTGTCAACTCATGGTTAGCCTAGCTCGGCGCTCATTGGTTGCCGTCACCGCGTCGCCGCGTCATGGCATGTAGGCCAATGACTGGCTGCCGCCGTTATGCCAACCGGCTAGCCGATCGATTACAAGGTTAATTCAATGAGGTGGTTGATTGAATGGAACGAGTTTGTGGACAGATGTGAACATACATACTTACGTTTAGTAGTGTGTTTATCGTTTATTCCTTTTGTAAAGTATTTTGTCTAGACTTTTTGCTTTACTTGATAAGTGTTAGTAAAAGATGGAAGAATTTAGGTACGGTTTATTGTGATAGATTTACTGTGGATTTTCAACTTAATTTGTTGAAAATTAAGTTCAACTTAATTTGTAACTGCCTCGTTGGTCTAGTGGTCGCACAGCGCGACTGCCGATCGCAGGTCTCGGGTTTTAGAAACTTTCACAAAGCAGCCTGGAGTTTGGAAGATGGTGGTGGTACACCCCCGTGCCTGGGAGGGCATGTAAAGCCGGCGTCCTCGAATGCTACTCAGTAGCAGTCGTATATAAAATCCACGTCAGAGCCAGTCAGGCGGATTTGAGAAAACCCTGACACTAGGGCTTGTTTAGGTGATTAAACCTGCAGCTCACTCGATAAGAAGAAGACTTAATTTGTGTGGACCTAACGTCAAAATTCAATCAATAATCGTAAAACACATTACTTATAATAGTTATAGAAATCCACCTTTAGTCAAGTAGGGTAGGTAAATGTTATTGATGAGGATCATGTGTTTTTCAATTAATAAGGGTTTCACAGGTTCCAGATAAAGTTACAGTTAGCTATCTGACAGATATCTAGTGCCATAAAACTATTTAGAACTTTATCTGGGACCTTTAAAACGAGCCCTATGTATTTAAACCACAATATACATACTAATACGTATAATAAAGGTCAGAGCACACGTGACATACAAAAAGAACACGATACCATACAACAGTCTGTACCTGGCTTCGTTCACCAGCACGATGATTTTATATCTTTTGTCGAATAGTATATCTGAGCACCATAGTAGCTGCAACAAAGAAAAATATATTAATAGCTTCCATATACCATAATTAGCTGTTACACCGAGGTATTATTCGAAGCGCATCTGTTTTGAAGCGCACCTTCATTATTCCTCTAAGCGCACCTTTTAGTAAGAATTATTATCGGGAGCGCTATTAAATGGTGCGCTTGGAATAATAAAGGTGCGGTTTGCAATAAATATTTCAATAAATGTTTTTTCGCGATTTGTACACATATTTTGAAGCGCACCTTTATTTTTAATAATAAAGGTGCGCTTCAAAACAGTTGCGTTTCGAGGAATACCTTGTTACATTCGTGTCCCAAAGGAAACTACTTCCCGCATACGGATAAACATTTGCCTATATTCTTTCTCAGGTTTTGGACTATCCGTAAACCAAATCTCACTTCAATCGGCTCAGTGGTTTTGGAGTGAAAGCGAGACAGACAGACAGTTGATTTGGAATTTTTATATTAAATAAGTATAATCATTTGCAATCTTTATACGTACTAAATAATGCTGCCGGTCCATCTAGATAAATCCTTTAGACTTTTCCGCGAAAAGTGTTCCTTTTTCACAGCGGTTAGAGTGACATATTTTATTTCAGTCTCTTTTTGGTTTAATTTGAAAATAAATGGCAACAATATACTCACACCGCCACAAAGTGCAAAGAACACGCAACCGCTTTTTAAACTAAAAGTATAGTTGATATTTTCCGAATTGTTTACGTCTAAGAATTTTTTGATCATGTTTGTTTTATCTTTTATTATTCTCTCGGGATATATTTTTGAGAGTTATATTAATAAAACATTACTGTGTAAAGAAGAAAGAAAGGAATTAATAAATGGTTGACGTTTCGAATATTTGCCAAAGAGCGACTGAAAGTGGAATTGAAACTCCTTGAGTTGAAGAATTATAAAGTTTGCATCCAAAGAAGTTGATCGATATATTTTTGTCTATGATTCATTTACATAGGGCCAATTTCAGGGGTTCCAGATAAAGTACTAGATGGCTTTCTGTAAGACAATAATGCCTTAGCAAATAGTAGAAATCCCTACTAATATTATAAATGCGAAAGTCTGTCTCTGTCTGTTACGCTTTCACGCCTAAACCAGTGAGCCGATTTTGATGAAACTTGGTACAGAGATAGATTAGACTGAGGAACGGAAGAGGAGACCTGAGGAACAACATAGGCTACTTTTTATCCGGGTACGGGAAATGGTTCCCTCGGGAAGCGGGCGAAGCCGCTGGCAGAAGCTAGTTTAAAATATTTCTATGGCGTTATCTGTCAGATAGCTACCTAGCTATTGCTAACTTTATTTGAAACCTCTGGAACTGGCCCAATGTAACATCTTTCATTTATCAATAAGTTAACCAAAATATAATTTTCCTTCTTTCGCTGTTTCTTCTTTGCAACTTTTTTTGTTTTCTAAATCCTCTAACGTAGGAACCTACACAAAAAACATATTTTTTCTAGCAGAAATAGCAATATAAGATACAAACTGATTCAAAAAAATAAAAAATCTTCACCTACGTGCAGTTTTGTACTGATCTATTTCTTAATCATTATTTATTTACAAGCATTTTTTCTTTAAAGAAAACGACTGATCTATTTTAATAAATAATCTGCCTAGCCTTTTCCCAACTATTTTGGGGTCGGCTTCCAGTCTAACCGGATGCAGCTGTGAACCAGTGTTTTACATGAAGCGACTGCCCATCTGACCTCCACAACCCAGTTACCTGGACAACCTGGCACCCCTTGGTAAGACTGGTTGTCAGACTTTCTGGCTTCTGACTACCCGTAACGACGTATATATATTAATTCAATAAAAGAATAAAAATCAAACAAGACGGTCATAAAATTCCATAGTATAAAAGTAAATTGAGTTGTGAAACCCCCCCGGTTGAATGTCAACTAATTCTCAAAGGTCCGTCGTAATGACACAAAGCGGACGAGTAGATTCATAGCACAATTTCATTTTATTTGTATGTTACCTACGTGTTTCTGTGAATGTATCAATAAGCTTATTATTGTGTGAATTTCTTTAGAAAAGAGGGGAAAATATTTTTCTTTTTGGAGAGTCATCTGTGTTGAGGAACATGAGAAGCACCTTTAAAAAATATTTAAATCTATTCTTACATTTTTCAGCTTCTCCGGGAAATACTTAATTACATCACGCTAATCGTTTTCCCGCGGTTTCACTCGCATCCCGTGGGAATGACTGCCCGTACCCGGATAAAATATAATATGGATAATGTAGCTTGCGAATGGTGATATACTTAATTTTTAAAATCTGTTCATTACCTACTTCCAGAGATTACCCCCTACAAACAAACTAACAAATTAACAAACAATTTTACCTCTTACCTCTTTATAATATTAGTACCTATAGACTAGCTGCCCCTTGAAATCTATTTCCCGTACCTACCCGGTAAAAATATAATTTTTGTCACCCGTCGATATCCCGACATTGAAAGAATTTTTCAAATTAGTTTCGGACTCTTTTCGGAGAAAAAATGTTTTTTTCGTCTATGAAATATTAGTTTTCATTTATTTTAAATTGGGATGTAATTAATTATATCAGAAAGTAAGTAATTAACACAATATCTTTCCTCAAAATTAAAACGTCGGGATATGGTCGGGATATCATTACAACCAAAACATTCACTTTTTCACGAATTGGGTAGGTACCTATGTATGTTTACAAAAACTTATATCTTAAAGAAAAATATAAGATCATGTCTTCTAAATCCCTACATCACCGTGAAAGTAAGATTCAGCCAGAAGATTATTAGGAAGTTGAATTTTGCTATCGTCTCAGTACTCAATTTCCGTCGCAGCGTCGACGGGTTCTGATGAGTTAGCCTTATTTCACACTGAATATACTTGACATGATAAACCAAACCTGTTTTTTTTACTATCTATACTAATATTATAAAGCTGAAGAGTTCGTTTATTTGTTTGAACGCGCTAATCTCAGGAACTACTGGTCCAATTCGAAAAATTCCTACAGTGTTAGCCCATTTATCGAGGAAGGCTGCTTTTTATCCGGGTGCGCCGAGTAGTTCCCACGGGGCGCGGGTGAAACCACTGGTGAAACATATGGCTACTTTCTATCTTCTATATCAACAAGAGTATACTTACTCCCTTAATTTCTCTTTTCATTCTATGTATACATATTTGTAGCAACTTTTTCATAATTTAATCTTCATAATTTTAATTAATATTTTTTTCATATTTTTTTTTCATAAATTCTTCGCACAAGTATGAACTCTCCCTTACCGCGTACCTATCTCACAACATACACAAACATCATGAGATATGGAAATCCTATTTATCATCCCGGGAAGTTTATTTTTACGCTTTTTATTCAATCTTTTTGATATTGTGATGGAGTTCTGTGTCTGATTGATTGACAATACATTGATAGAAACGTTGAGTTGAAAAGGCAGGATTAGATAGATAGATTGGATTTCTATATATCCGTTTCTATCTATCCTTTGTTTTTTGATAAGAGACATAGAATTTGACATTACTTGTATGGGGCTAATGCCAAAATTCTATCTCTAGTAAGCAAATCCGTAGATAGATAAGTTATTGGGAACGGCCGTTCACTGATAGCTGGTAGGATTTAGAACAAACAAAAAAAAGAGTAAAACGAATATCTCAGAAAAAGTTAGTCCAGTGCGTCTTAAGTTTGCATCGATTAGGAGACCAGCTCAGCCACAGTATATGCCCAGGTCCCAGGTATTTGTATTTTTTAATATTTAACCGTTTCAGATGGGCCATCCAGATGGATAAAGACATATTCTCCGAGACCAAACGAATGCCAAGTCTCATCAAAATCTGCCCAGTAGTTTTGCGTGAAGAGTAACAAATAAACAAACAAACTTTCGCATTTATAATATTAGTAGAATAGATATAGGTATAGATTTTTGTTAGGTTCACCTACTAAGAAAAATATTTCCCTAAACCTCAGCGCCCAAACCGTGACATTTATATAACATTCAACAGGCATATTAGAAATACAATCATAAGGTAATCTGGGACCCAGATGTATTTTATGGCCGCCATTTATATTCTACGTCACATTTGTGACGTCACTATGTTACGTCAGATTTATGAATACATTGCGATTGGTATTGCTTGCGAGACTGTTGGTGTATTAAAGTTTCTTTGGGAAAACTGTGAAGTAACTAGCTTATACCGACTTGTTTTAAAGAGGCTAAATACGTGAGGAACTAGCGCGATCGTTGAAAGAAAGTAAAATTATTTTCCTGGCACAGCACAAAATCCCTACTTCCATACTATCCCTACTAATATTATTATAAATGCGAAAATAACTCTGTCTGTCTGTTACGCTTTCACGCCTAAACCAGTGAGCCGATTTTGATGAAATTTGATACAGATATAGAATAGACCTGAGGAACAACATGGGCTACTTTTTATCAGATATGAAAAATTATTTCATTGTTAGATAACCAGTTTATTGAGGAAGACTATAGGCTTCTTTTTATCCGGGCACGGGAAACAATTCTCTCGGGAAGCGGGCGAAGCCGCTGGCAGAAGCTAGTTTAAAATAAAACAAGAAAAGACACAGATACATTTTTAAAATAGAATTACAGTTTTATGTATACAGAATAATAGCATGCGAAGATCATGTAGAATCGTCGTTTCGTCTTAAATATTTCAGTCGTTTAATTTTGCAAGTGAGGAACGCAGGCAAAGCTTGGGTGGAATATATGCTACTAAAACATATCAAATCAAATCAAATTCTTTATTTGCATGTTAAGGTTTTATAGGTCTTACTTAAGTATATCGCTTAACGGCCTGTTTCAGACGTTGCAAAGAGGGCTAGCACTTACCTACATCTAATTACATTTGCTTAACTTAGGACTTAGCATTAACTTATAATAGTAGTAGGTAGTATTGCATCCGTTTATTAACATTTTTCTAATAATAAACTATATGTATGTATTGTAATATAAGTAGGTATGTAGTTTGTTATTTTTTAAAATTATTTTTGTAAGTTTATATATTTTCTTTGTAATTTTTATTTATTTGTTGGGATAAGGTCGGTAGGGGCAAGTCCGAACGGTTTTTCGATGAGATGAGCAGTGTTGTGTTTGAAGACGTGTAGAACCGTACATATAAGCGTATTCTAAAATGTTTTTTGTCATGAGTAAAGAGCAAAGAATATATTTTTGTATCATATTAATACCTTCCTATTAAATCTATTCGAAAGCAGAAAAAAAATAAGTTAAATGTTGTTATTACGAAAATATGTCTAGGGGAAAGACAAAAAGGTGATGGGGAAAGACCGAAATAGTTTCTAAAATCGTTCAAATGAATATCTGACGCTGTTGATGCTCACTAGTCTTTATTTTGAAGTGCCTAGAATACTCGGAACTACCAGTAGTGTCAAAATGCCTTGGCATAACAAAGATAAAACGAATTATTTGTTTTGTATATTTCAATCTTACCCCACCGGGAAAGATTGAAGAAGAGGTTCCCAAACTTTTCACTACAGCTTAAAAATGAATTAAAAAAAAATACTGTCAATCAAATAAATCCTTTTATTAATAATAAAAATGAAATCCACACAATTTGAAATGAAACTATGAGTTTTGAAATCGGGGTCAGATCGAAATTTTTATATGTTCTTCTTACCCCGTCAAATTTTTATGGGTGAAGATGGAAAGTTGTAATAACTCCTAAAATACGTTATAAAAACATATTTAGGTGTAATAACACGACTAAAAATTCAAAATAATGAGCAGGTATTCCAATAAAACACTCGTACCTACCTCATAAGTGAAGTTATGGAACTCGGGGGAAGATAAAAAAACTCGATTTAACTTCGTAAAAGTCACGACTTGGGTATTTAAGTTTTTAACACAACCAATCACTCGAAATGGCAAACGCTGAATGAGAAAGTTTGGCGTAACAAAATGGCGATTCTAATAATGTTGCTATCACTGCAAAATCTGCACTAAATCTGGAGTTATGGATGACATTTTGTGTTACCCCGTTTTTCATCTTGCCCCGACTGACCTTATATGTACTTACTTAAGTATATAATATATTAATATTACATAACAAAAAATAAAACATATTGTCTCACATTTATTCATGTTTATCAACAACATTTTAGATTCATCGCCACGCACAAACACAAAGCTTTTCTCCCTATGAAATCGAGTGGAAACAAGAATCGATTATATCGAATGGAATGAACATCCGGAGGGCCTGAGAAAAAGACTCGATTGTGAAATGTTGTGACAATCGATTGTGTGTGATTCGGTATTTTGTAGGCTTAAAATGAATTAGCAAGCTATTCGCGATAGTCCGAGGTCGCAGGTTGTTCTAGACTTAACTACAAGTAATGCCATGGAAATGTTTTTAATTTTTTCAAATTTTCTGTGGCATTATCTGTCAGATAGCTATCTAGGACTTCATGTGGAACCTGTGTAACTAGCCGTAAAACTCATAAATCATATTTTTTTTTGCTAAAGTGTAGTTGTAGATTTTCTTGTTTAGAGGTGGTGAGAGCACAGTAAGAGTCAAGATATCTTAGAGCTTAGGTACGTTCCTACCTCGTATGTTAGAATTTTTAAGCAGTGCTTATCTAAACTCCTTAAGTAAGAAGTGCTTGTTAAGTAGCTGTATACAATCCTGATAAATATATTATGCATGTACTTTTATATAAGGGTTGATACACGCTTTCGACTTAAGGATATGATACAACACATTTTTTTTACTTCGTGATTTTATTTTTGAAGGTTTCTACTCTTTGAAAGATTAAAGCTGAAATAATTTGGTATAAATTCGAGACAAAATAAACAAGCGAACATATATTTAGTAAGCAAAGTTTTAATATTAGGGGTCGTAATCCTATTCTAGGCTGGCAGTTAAACCGTAGGAAATACTTGCAGGAATAAAACTACCTAAACTAAAAAAACAAATCTTCTCTTCAAAATAGGCTCACCCCTATTCAAATCAATCCTGTCCCACTGCAGGGCTACTACAGGGCACAGGCTTTTTTTAATACAGGGAAAGAATTATTTCAAACTCTGTTTAACCTACTCGATAAATATAATTTTTTTTTAATTTTTATTTTATATGTATGTATTAGATTCGATAGTAATTTATATGTAAATAGGTACAGAAAAAAAAATTTATTAATGTAAATAAATGATGCTTGAAAAGTTTCATTGAAATAAAGATTGAATGATGATGAATTAGCAAAAAAAAACTCGATAAATATAATATTAAATTTAAAATAACCCATATCGCATACCCCTTTAGAGTACAATGTTGCAATATTCACTTTATAGGAAATTATTTTCTAAATAGACGGTAAAACATCTTACGTGTATCCGCAACCTTAGTGCGTAAGTGCCTTAAGAGTTTCGCCGAGGAAACACTAAACGCTTCGGTGGGAACGAGCCCTTTTATCGCGACTACTTTACTAAAATACACCTGGATAAACAGAGCATAAGGATGTAATTCTTACTATAATAATCTATACTTAGGGCTTTACACACTTTACAAAAGGTCTAGATAGGTAGGTATCTTGCTGATAATGTAATAAAATAGTAGATAAAATTAAAAACATCTCTATTGCATTATATGTCAGATAGCTATCTGGATCTTTATCTGGAACCTGTGAAACTGGTGCTTAATATTACAAAGTTGAAGATTTTGTTTCCTTGAACTCGCTAATCTCAGGAAATAATGGACCGATTTGAAAAACGATTTGAAAGTTAAATAGCCTATAATATGTCTTAGTTATTCCCTCGTTGGGTCTTAGTCGCATCGCATAGCGCGACCGCTGTGAACGATGTCTCGGGTTCTGTTCCCAGATCGGGCCGACATCGTTTTATGTATTTTAGAAACTATCCAAAAGTAGTTTTTTTTTATAACTATAGTTCATAATATTTCGTCAAAACATAATTGGGAAAAAAACAGTTATATTATATCCAATTCCACCCGATCCTTTTTCGGAAGCTAACAAAGACGGATTGTGGCTAACCTAACATTTCCAGCAAGCGTCTCTAGAGTGTGTTTCGTTATAATGTGATTATTTTCCTCCGCGACGCAGTTGCTGTAACGCTTAGAGTATGTAAACGATTGGAATCGCCACAAGCATTAATGTCTATGAGAAAAGTCTGCCAACAAAATGCGTGGGGTGTGAGGTAACACAACACACAGTGATAGCTCGCTTATACATTTTCAAAAATAGTTCGGTACGTCAGAATACGATTATGCCAAAGTATTATCATGCCGTAACGAGTAGGTATTATACCAGCTTCTACATACTATAAGAAAACTGTTGTCAACACCTGCTTTTTTTTAAAAGAGTGTCCATGTTTCTTAGCGGTTCTTCTTCCTGAGGCCCACTTCTTTTAACCGCGCAACTGGCTTGACGTTTTAATTGGGTTTGAAAAGTACTTAAGTATATTATGATGAAATCGCAACATTACACAGGCACACGACAATTGACAAACACAAGCATAGAATTGATTCATAGAGGTGCATATGAGCGGGACTCTCATACCTTTGGTTTATAGTAGCAGCACAAATAATATTTGTATAGGGTAAGGCGCGACAAAGGCGTCTCCAGTTGTTAATTTCTCCAAGTTCCGAGGTTTACAAGCGACAGGAAACAGGGCAATGTAATTAGTACTATACGTATAGTGAAACTCGGTGTTCGTGGTATAAATATCGCTGCTACTTGATCGAGTGATTAATATATTTAGAACCAATTTGATCAACAGTCGGTTCTGAAATCGGCTGGTTAAACTTAACTATGAAGCAGGAGTTTTCGTAAAACCTACTTTTGGTTTATTTTTGTTGGTAATCAATTGGTAATTCCTTTGGTAATTAAAATCATACGCGGTAATATCTAATGAAATCACTAGTGAACTTATTTTCAGAAAATTTATTCGTCTCAAGTAGATAATGTGTCTTTGCACACTGTAAACTTTCGATCAGCCGATAGTTTAATCGGGCTCATAAATCGGCATGTAGATGAATTGTAGTGCATGATTAATGCACATATAACAACGATCAGGTATCCTGCCGGTATCAGTCCGACTAAAAACTGATTCGCGATCACCTATAGTAATCTGTCAATTAACCAACAGGCTACGTATTGGCCGACAGTTTATGACCCTGTCCAATATTATAAAGCTGAAGAGTTTGTTTGTTTGTTTGAACGCGCTAATTTCAGGGACTACTGATCCAATTATAAAAAAAAAACAGTGTTAGACAGCACATTTATCGAGGAGGACTATAAGCTATTTTTTATCTGGGTGCGTGAAGTTCAATCGGGACGCGAGTGAAACCGCTGGTAGAAGATTCTTTCTTGATTTGATTACTTTACAAGTAATGACAAATTCTATAAACAAAAGGAAAGATAGATAGCATATTGGAAACGACCGTGAGCCTGCGGCATGCGGAGACTTATAATATAACTTCACTTTTAACCTTAGAACAAGACTAGATAATTTCACGGTTTTCTGAACATCTCGGTAACAGAAATTGGGGCAGCTTGAGTTTCATCTCTGTAAGTACAGATGAGATGGAAATATCTGCCGTTCTCTAGGGAATATAAAACAAAGAACAAGATATATTTTCAGGTATAAATATTACAATGTTTATGAAAGCACTGAAAGTAATTTGTGGTGGTTTTCTCTGAAATCACTTGGGTAGGTTTCAGAATTAAGTCATGTGAAAATCAGGGTACCTATTTAAAAATATTTTGCAAACTGCTTATCTATATTTCACATTAGCTTCCGCCAGTCGTTTCACCCGCGTCCTGTGGGAACTACTCCATGCAGCTGGATAAAAAGTAGCTTGTAGCCTTCCTCAATAAATTGGCTATCTAACTCTGAAATGATTTTTCTAATTGGACCAGCAGTTCCTGAGATTAGTTCTTAGTTTAGCGTTCAAACAAACAAACAAACTCTTCAGCTCTATAATATTAGTATAGAATACAGAGGACAGTTAAGTACATCAACCTACCACAATTTGTCTTTCTTCAATTAATTTTCAATTTTATTACATTAGTGGAATGTTAATGTTGGATTGGTAAAATTTGACAGATTTGGGTAGGTTGACCAAAGTCTGTACCTATGGTAATTAGATAATTACCTACAATTTTTTTTTTACTCTAAATACCTATTCCTATTGCCTGCCAAATTTTAACAAAAACATTTTGTTCTAGTCGCCGCCATTTACAGTAAAAATCAGCGATATTTGACTCTGGTTTACACAAGATTTTTCATCCACAACATTGTGAAACAATATTTATTTGAAACGAAAACCTTTTTTTTCAGTCTGTCCAGTGTCCTATCTCAATATAACGTAATGAATTTTATTTTTACCACGCTTGGAAGGACAAAATAAATTAAAAATAAACAGAACTGGCGTGAATGTGAAAGTGAACGGGTAAGAGCGGGATTTGATTTACTATGTGGGTTCCGTGTAGAAGAAATTTCATATTTATAAAAATAATCTATATAAAAGTTGAAAAAAAAATTAAAGCACTAAGTGCAACAAAAATCCTTAGGTATGTATGTACCTACACATATTTAGCTAATAAAAAATTATTGAAGTTAAAAATTGCACAGACGCCAGCACATCAACCTACCTCAATCTGTCAAATTTCTTCAATAGATTTTCAACCCTATCACAATACTGGAAGGTTAATTTACCATTGGTACAGACGGCAGCACATAAAGTTACTACAATCTGTCAAATTTCTGCGATAGATTTAAACCTTATCACAATAGTGGAAGGTTAATGTTCGATTGGTAAAAGGGGTTTGAGTAACTTTGTATGGGCTAGTGGCGTCATTTTTTTTTTTAGCGGCCACAAATATTTTTTATAACACATTGTTGTGCTGTGTTAACTACATATTTATTTACAATTATTTTTGTCCTAAGTCATATCGGAGCTGAGATATTTGAATTTGAATATTTTCAGAATGTGATCAAGTCATCAACATAAACGAGTATTTCATTTATTGTTCTGTGTAAGATAATATCTTATTTGTGTTTTTAGAAGGTTGATATTACAGAATAATACAGATTACTTTTACTTTTTTACGATTATCCGTGTGTGTGAGTTCAGTATTGGATCTTGGGAAATAAAATGGGAATGAGGAATGGGATTTTATTTTACGATCAGTAAATACATTTTTACCTCTCTTCATCGATTCTCATTCTCAATGTCATGTCGAATTATCAAATCTAAGAATTGCGCCGGTGGCCTCAGATTATTTTGATATCTACCCCATCCCACAGAATGTACCAGATAATGACATACATTGTGAACAGAACAATGCAATTTGCAAATCCTAATTGCTTTTCTCTGGGTAGAAAGAAGCCCAATTATAATACCTTAGATTGGACGTGAAGAAGAGTAAAAATGTATCTACTGATCGGTAAAATAAAATCCCATTCCTCATTCCCATTTTATTTTTCCCAAGGATCCCAATACTGAAACTTCACACAACACCGGATAATCGTAAAAAAGTAAAAAGTAATCTGTATTATTCTGTAAGTATCACCCTTTCTAAAAACACAAATAAGATATTATGCTTACACAGAACAATAAATGAAATACTCGTTTTATGTTGATGACTTTGATCACATTCCTGAAAATATTCAAATTCAAATATCTCAGCATCCGATATGACTTAGATAAGAGAGTCCATAATAACTTTTATCGCTTTATGTGTTCTATCATAATATATAAATTTCATGACTGGCCGCTCAACTTTCAAAACGACCGCCAACTTTACTCAAACCCTTTTACAGATTGGTATACATTGACCTGCTGTCGTCTGTACAATCTTAACAGATTCGGGCAGTTTGAACCTCTGTCGTCTGTACATTTCGCATCATGCTACCTCATACTTGTTGAAAATTATTTTTTTTTATAATATCTTTTGCACTACAATTTCATTTGCACTTAACAATTTTACAGTAAAATTAAAACAAATATGTCATAACGCGCTCAATAATTTACTGCAAAGCAAAAAGGGATTATGCTTTCTTAATTTTAAAATAGGTACATTCATTAAAAGTGTTTTATGTTTAGTAATTAACCGCCCTTGCTTTTTACCCTATTTACGAGATGTAGTCACTTTCTCCAGTTTTTATTTATTCACCTGATAAACTCGACATCGCTTTTCGGTAGTAATTTAATGTTAAATGTTTATATGTAGTATATTTCCCGTTGAGAATTCGGGGTTTAAAATTCTAGATATAAGTTCAAAAAGCAAATCCGTAATTATTTTTTGGATTGCCAAAAACAAAACGTACACAAACGGAAGTGTTTTTTTTAATTATGTTGTTTGGGCCTGTTTTGTAAAATACTGCGATTTCCTATTCCAAAACTGGTGGGGGGGGGGTGGGGCGAGTGGTCGTAAAAATATGGGATGGGTTAATAAAAACAATAATTGGGGGTAATATAAAAATACGTGGGGGGTATATATAAAAAGCGGGGGGGGGGTGTAACAAAAATAATAAATATATAGTCAATCTGAAGGTAGATGTTATAAATCATGAAAAGTTTGTTTATTGTACACTTGAAAAGCGAACTCAGGAAACTACTAGACCGAGTTTAAAAAATCTTTTTAGTATTAGATAGCCCATTGATCGAAAGAAGACATACGGCTCTTTTTATCCGGGCGCTGAAAAAAATCCCGATTGAGACGCGGGGTGAACCACCTAGCGGGGGCCTTTTATAGTATACCGTTGGTCATCTCTTTCTTCAGATGGTTTTTCTCATTCAGACTAAGGGACCCTAAAAAAACGGACTTCGTCTGTATAAATTGTGATAAGGTATAATTTTCAGGAGGACGTAAAAACATGATGAAGATTTTTGGTTTTCATTATGAATTCAATATGTCCACCAGATTTCTTTTTTAAATTATGCAGTAGGCCGAGAGTTTGAAGCCGGATTTATCTCATAATTTAAGTATTAACTTATTTTTTAAACTTTTCGCGATTTTTTACACATACATTTATTTACAAAAAAGGTAATCATTAATTTTTCAGAGAAAATAGTGCAGCATATTAAATGTTTTGGGGGTACCAATTAATGATCATTAGACTAAACTTCGTTAAGAGACATAACAATCTTCTCGGTATGTCTCACCTCAGCGAATCAAAATAAAAACTCGCGGGGAGACTGTCTCTAGGTCCACGGCTCTATGGCTCGCAAATTAATCTGGCTAATAAGCGTCGAGAGGAGGAAAAAGACTGATTTGTGTATAGGTGTAATGCGCTATGAAACAATGTCCTAATAGTGTAATATGTGGATACGCGAAAGTAAGACCGATTGTTAGTCTTCACCAAATATTATCACTTATATATGTATGTTCTACTCTTCAGCATTGGCTAACATTATCTTGATTGCAACTTGGAACTACCAAGTACAAACAAGCTCGTGCATAGCTCAGCTATGTTCTTAACTTTATCTACGCTAAAAAAGATATATGATGGTTCAATTTAATTGAAGTATACAAATAAACCCAATAATGAATTTTCGACCGGAAAGCATAAACTGGAATTAATCGTGCGCGCTCCTCGACGCGTAGCGATACCCTCTCAGTCCAGCTGACACAGAACCATTTGAAATACGAAAGAAAACCTGGAAACAATATTAATTGTAGAGATGATTAACTTCGTATGATATCGACTAGCACCGGTATTCTATACTAACGCAGGTGTGCATACTTGGATACTAATTAGCCGAATAGCACCACTATACCCCTGAGTATGTCGCACTGTTACTGGCGCCGGCACGCGCGAAAGAGCTAGGAAAACTAGTTGAGGTGCTGTTCTATAGCTTATATTTGCCTTTTCAAGTGGTTCTCACATTAATCTAGGTACATTACCTTGTGTGTCGTAAATTCATGTTGTAATGTTCATATTCAATATATATATATGAGCACTCCGCGAACAATCTATAGTACTATTTGATTACAGAGTCTCGCCATGACAGGTTTAGAGCGCAACTTCGAGGAATCGCTCATGACAGACACGAGAAAGTCGGTAGCACAGAGATTGCTAAATGTTTTTATATTTCAATATATATGCCGGCTACATATTAGTGCAAGGCATCTCCTCATGGTGACACTCGTCAATTCCCATCACATATGTTCCAATGTAAGCTCACCGGAATATCCAAAAAGTTGCGTCTTCGAACTCTCAGAGACAGAGCCACCGGCAACGGAAGACATCCAATCCAGCACTTTTAAAAAAGTGATAATAGTAATCGTGTAATCACATAATTAACCTGTAATATTAACCTTCTAAAAACATCACAATTATAGATATTACTGACATAAACGTAGAACATATAAATTAGAGTAGCATATAACGATTTTAGTATATCTATGACTTAGTATCGTTCATGATATTAATATACAACATTCTACAACTCTATTCTCACTTACTCGATAATTTAATTCACGTTAGGTATACAAGTTCCACACAAATTTATGTGTGATAGGTACAAATATATAATATGTAGGTGGATACACAGTCAGCGCGCAGATCTATAAAAATCGTTTCTATTAAAATATTTCGCAGTTGGACTCGCGTATTTAAAAACAAAAATGACCAACTGCCGATGAGCGCCGTAGCCATACTAAAAAGTTCCAGGCTCAAACCCCTTTACCAAATCAACATAAACCTTCCACTATTTTGATAAGGTTTAAATCTATCGCAGAAATTGACAGATTGTATTAACTTTATGTGCTTGCCGCTGTACCAATGGTAAATTAACCTTCCAGTATGTGTGATTTAGGGTTGAAAATCTATTGAAGAAAATTTGACAGGATTAGGTAGGTTGATGTGCTGGCGCTGCTGCAACTCTTTTAACTTCATAATTTTTTATTAGCTAAATATGTTACGGCTACATACATACCTTTAAGATTTTGTTTCGCACTTAAGTTGCTTTAATTTTTTTTTCAACTTTATATAGATTATTTTTATAAATATGAAATTCTTCTACACGGAACCCACATAGTAAATCAAAATCCCGCTCTTACCCGTTCACTTTCACATTCACGCCAGTTTGTTTATTTTTAATTATTTTGTCCTTCCAGCGTGGTTAAAATAAAATATCATGACGTGTATATTGAGATAGGACACTGACAGACTGAAAAAAAAAGGTTTTTTCGTTTCAAATAATATTGTTTCACAATGTTGTGGATGAAAAAATCTTGTATGTAAACCAGAGTCAAATATCGCTGATTTTACTCGTAAATGGCGGCGAACTAGAACAAATGTTTTTGTTACAATTTGCAGGCAATAGGAATAGTATTAGAGTTAAAAAAAAATTGTGTAATTTATCTGCATTACGCATATGGTTGAGCAGTGACTTTGGTCGAAACACCAAATCT
>NWSH02000081.1:8275209-8289170 GCA_002382865.2 Heliothis virescens | reverse complement strand
AAATGACTTGTTTATTTTTTATATATTATCATAATTATCAAGCCGTTCATAATTGATGGAATGAATGGTAGTAGGTAGCACATAACCACTGAGCTTATAAGACTTCAATAGTTTGAGTATATCACATTTGTTCTTTCAAATAAACATTTAAATAACAGCCAAACATAGGCCAAACTATAGTACGACAGTTGAGTCTGGTTAATTATCAAAGAGTAAAATAGTTTCTCATGTATAACAATAACCATCTATCTCTGGAGTTGCTTACTAGAGAGTAGAATTTTGACATTTAGTCCCATACAATAATGTTCAAATTCCTATCTCTGAGTAAGCAAATCCAGAGATAGACAGAATAATTGAATTCCGCAGTAGATTTTAACCAACTAACTCTAACAAACCGAACACAAAACTCTCTATTTTAAAGAAAAAACACAAGAAGAACAATAAAATCAAACTATTTGAAAACTTTTTAACCGAGTTTATATGAGTTGCAGCCAGGGGTCTACTCCGAGTGTTAACGACGAACTATATCGCCGAATATTCACATATTCTTACTACAAATCATTTCCATATCGTAGCGTTCGGTTGCGACCCGAACATATTTTGGACAGTTGTTTTAGGTAAACCCTCATTTATGAGAAACCAAACGAAATTTATTTATTTATATTTACCTAAAAGCGCCTTTTAGTAAATAAGGTATCATCTGACAACTCTTTGACATACTATCCTCACATTATATTAAATATTTGTAAAAATACCTAGTTATTTTAAAAAGAGTTCCTGGAGTTCTTGCCGTTCTTCTCATGAGACCAACTCTTTGGAACCGTGCAACTAGCGACTTTCATAAGAACCTTAATAGTCTAGGTAACTGAAATATTTTTTTTGACTTTACTTTGAAAACTATTTCGTAGTAGAACACAATGCAAATCCGGCTATGTCGGTGGTCCCGAACATTCGTATTCATTCAGAGTAGACGCCAGCTTCACTCGACTGGAGACTAAAACGAACATTATTTTATAACTAACCACAAGACTTAGTTTCACCTTTGCATGCATATAAGTTCTGCTTTCGTATATTAGTTGGAATTTTGGAAGTTTCCAGTTTGTGTACACTGAAGTAAGTATGCACGTGTGTTAAAATTGATAACACTTGACTTTTGACATGCAATACGAAGAGAGAAACAACTTATTATTTTGAACTATCTTCTGTTCAGCGCGACTTCGCCCGCTTCCGAGGAACCATTTCCCGTACACGAATAAAAATGTAAACCTATTGTTGTTCCTAGGGTCATTCTATATTCTGTAGCAAATTTCAATCAAAACCTCACGTTTAGGCGTAAAGCGTAAAGTAGACAGACAGAGGTTATTTCGCATTTACCATATTAGTAGGTAAAGTACTTTCTTTTTTAAAATTCAAATGCAGAGTAAACTCTATTCTTGGCTTATTGTCAAGACTACCAAAAATAAGACAAGCTAGAGCCCATGAATGAGCCAGCCCAGAAAAACGACCCTAGTGTTAGTAATAAAATCTTATCGAATAATGCTATCTAACACTGAAAAGATTTTTTTCCAATCGGACCACTGGTTCTTAAGTTATCACGTTCAGGCAAAACATATTTTAGCTTGATAATGATTGCTTAAATTTAAGGGCATGAAAAGACAGCATTATAGCAAATCAAAAACAAGCTTTATTTTTTTTACAACCAAATTTGAAGACTCAACTTTGAATGGAGATTATAAAAAGAGGGATTAAGATAAAAGAAGATATATGCATTACAAAATATAATGGCCCTGTTGGCCACACACCTGAGACACACACTTACCCTATTACAGGGTCTAGAGTAAAGGCTGGCGAACACCCTTAGATTTAAAAAATTGGAACTAATTTAAGAATGAAGAATTAGAAATAGATAAGTAAATCATATATGAATGAAAAAATTATACCATACGCAAGCAAACATGATCGTTTCTGTGTAGGAATTTATGATGAACTTCTCGAGCCAGATCAATAACAGGGTTTACTAATCTTTAGGTTAATATTGGAACAAATAAACGAAGAACAAAGATTTCACACGCATGTTTATCAAATTTCACTCTTTTTTTCAACCTATTGACCGCCTTACCGAACACAGATGGTCACCACTACGGTTGGTTAGACCACCCAAGAGTGGACTAGTTCAAGTGATCAATTATCTGTGACTGTTTAAGGTTAGCGCCTGTTCCAAATTATGAGCACCCTGATATTTGCGTATTTTTTAAATTCAATTGGCATTCATTTAAAATTTCAATCTAAAACTATTACCCATTACTCCCAAATCCTTGTCACTATTTCATATTTTTTTTATTGACGCCGTGACAACACTATAACCACGTCCTCACAAGTCGGACGTGTGAAGGCTGGTTGCACTCTTGTTTTCTTTGGTTCGTCCGGCTTTATTAAATTTATAAATAGAATGTTTGGCGTTATCGGATCTTGGTCAACACGTTTTGGATTTTTTCATTTAATTTTTTTTTAAGTTTTATTGTGTTAGTTTACGTTATTGAAGGCAGCCTGAATTCTGTATGTTTAACTATTTAGAGAATATTCATTTAGAAGACTCAAACAAACTTCCATATTGTTTATAAACAACTAGCTTCTCCAGCGCTTGCCCCGGAAACTATTCCCGTACCCGGGACATAATAGCCTATTTGTCCTCAGCTATCTATCGCTTGCTTACCAAATTTCATTCAAAATCGCTCACTGTTAGCCTGAAAGCGTAACAGACAGCAGAAAGAGATTACTTTTGCATGATAATATTAGTGGATTATTTAGTAAAAAAATATTTATGAAAAAAATTCGTTTTAATAAATATCCACTAGAAACCATCATCTTACATTCCTCTGAACAATACTAATAGTCAATAGGAAAAAACTGACGCTAGACGATAATGTCCGCCATTTTATAGCGCAGCCATCTTTAAAAGCTACCACTTAAAAATTAACTGAGAGAAATTTTAGCTTCTGGAAGAACAATAAATCTTCATTCTACTAAGAATAAAACTGACTAAATAAAACAAAAAAGATAAGTGGAGAAAGAATTAAACTAAAAGTGTTTTAGCTACTTCAATTTCGTATAGGAAAGCCGTACAACAAAAAAGATAAACATACGTTCAAATACCTTTTTAGCAAATTTATAATGGAAGATTTTTCTAAAACCACCCGCTTTCGTGAGATTTTACCTAAAAATCTACAAATACTGATTATCTTGTCAAAGTATCCAGTCAGTTCACATTTTTATTTTGACAGTGAAAATTAATTTTGTTTATAATTAAGTAATTTCTTGAACTCTACAAAAACCTATTTAAGTTGAGTACTTAAAACGTAGCAGACATTTATAGTAATTTTGTCTTTTATAAGAAAAAATCTCTACTTAGGATAATATAACCAAGCTTTTATCTATCCACAAAATATTATAACTACGAAAGTTTGTACTATATAATTTTATAATGCTTGTTTGTTACTTTTTGCGCAAAAAACCATACGGATTTTCATAAACTTGCAGTAATATTCTATATTAACCAGAAAACCATAAGGCTACTTTTATCCTGTTAACTAAATAGTTTTTCGGGAAGCGGATGAACCGCTGGAGATACTAGATAACGGATACACCTACATAAATGAATCCCAGAAAAATATGATGAAAAAAAAACCTGGCCAACTGCGAGTCGACTCGCGCACGAAGGGTTCCTTCCATTATCTATGAAAAATAAACATACCTACTACCTACAAATTAGCACAAAACACGAACATTCCTCGGCAACCCAAAAAATACTTTGTTTTTCATACCAAAAATGAATAACAAAATTATAATTGCGTTACTGAAAAGTGCTATAACTTCAAAAAACTAATGACTGTATTCCTTCAATCCAATTTTTTGTATAGTTATTATTAAATCTAAAATATATTTTTTTAAAGATTTTTCACTTTGGTAGTTTAGAGAAATTACAGGGGGGGACACACATTTTAGCACTTTGAAAGTGTCTTACTCTGAAATGATTGAATTTGGGAAAAAATGGTTTTAGAAACCTCAATCTCATTTTAAAAGACCTATCTATAGACACCCCACGAGTATAGGTTGGATGAAAAAAAAATTTTTTAGTTTCAGTTCCATGTAGGTATGGGGAGCCCCCTCTAATATTATATTTTTTTTATTTTTGCGTAAGAATCGTAAAGCGGTTAATGTAATACATCTACTTACCGAATTTCAATTGTGTAGTCTTAATACTTTTGGAATAAAGTGGCTGTGACATACGGACGGACGGACAGACAGACAGACAGACATGACGAATCTATAAGGGTTCCGTTTTTTGCCATTCGGCTACGGAACCCTAAAAAAACACTTTAATTTCTATTTTATACAGATAAAATAAAAATAATACGATTATTACAACAGAACAATAAATAATTCCACATTATTACAAAGATAAAATATTATAACATTTACAGACATACATTATTTACGATTATTAGTAAACTAGATTTGGCCAAATCTCAGTGAACATGAAAGAATTAGATTTTCCCTGTCTAGCAGACTAGAATAGGATTACGGACAGACTGGTAAATCTATAATCTCGTCCCAATTACTT
Source organism: Heliothis virescens (assembly GCA_002382865.2). Classification (NCBI taxonomy): domain Eukaryota; kingdom Metazoa; phylum Arthropoda; class Insecta; order Lepidoptera; family Noctuidae; genus Heliothis; species Heliothis virescens. Next base: position 8,284,549 of record NWSH02000081.1, on the reverse strand, counting down.
ATTTGTAGACGTTTACAAAAATAAATACATAAATCTTTGTAGAAAAAAAACCGGCCAAGTGCGAGTCGGACTCGCACACGAAGGGTTCCGTTCCATTATTTATGAAAAATAAACGTACCTATTATCTAAAATTTGCCAAAACACAAACTTTTCTCGACAACAAAAATAACTTTGTTTTTCATACAAATATATGAATAACAAATTTATAATTTGCGGTTACTTAAAAAGTGCTATATCTCAAAAACCACTGACTGTATCTTGTTCAAACCAATTTTGGTTGATAGTTTTTGTTAAGATCTATAGCATATATTTTTTTTAGATTTTTCATTCTGGTAGTTTAGAAATTACAGGGGGGGGGACACAAATTTTAGCACTTTGAAAGTGTATTACTTTGAAATGATTGACTTTGAGAAAAAATGGTTTTAGAAACCTCAATCTCATTTTTAAAGACCTATCTATAGATACCCCACAAGAATAGGTTTTATGAAAAAAAATAATTTTATTTTCAGTTCCATGTATGGAGAGCCCCCCTCTAATATTATTATTTTTTTATTTTTATATAAAAATCGTAAAGCGGTCAATATAATACATCCACCTACCGAGTTTGAACTATGTAGTCCTAATAGTTTCGGAATAAAGTGGCTGTGACATACGGACAGACAGACGGACGGACAGACAGACAGACATGACGAATCTATAAGGGTTCCGTTTTTTGCCATTCGGCTACGGAACCCTAAAAATGTTATAAGTTTTTCTATAGATAATTATAATCGCAGTTTTGCTCGCGTCCAAAGATAAGTACAAACGACAGCAGGTCAACGTATACGAATCTGTCAAATTTTACCATTCAAAAATTAACCTACCTCCATTGTGATAAGGTTGAAAATCTATTGCAGAAATTTGACAGTCTGTACCTACTTCCAGTACCTGGGTAAACTATAGCTTATATGATACTAGTATCTGCCAGCGGCTTCGCCCGCTTCCCGAGGGAACGATTTCCCGTGCCCGGATAAAAAGTATGTCGTTCCTCAGGGTCTATTCTATCTCTGTACCAAATTTCATCAAAATCCGCTCACTGGATTAGGCGTGAAAGCGTAACAGACAGACAGACAGAGTTACTTTCGCATTTGTAATATTAGTAGGGATTAAGTAACAAAATGAGAAGGTCTCTGTATGTCTAACACCTTTTGACGTCAAAACTTCTGTGCCAATTTAAATGAAATTTAATCCACTATTTATTCAATGAATTGAGCTGAAAGCATATGGCAGCCTCTTGCACCTGATCTCTCTGGCCGTGACGGATTGCCGTCCCATCGGACTGCGAGAGTGAGGGAATATAGAGTGCACCTGTGTCTGAGCACTTTGCTAGTTCTTGCTGCGATAAATCGAAGGTTATAGTTTGTGTGAAAAATATAACGATGAAGTTTTAGCTGTACCTGTATTTACTGCCTGATTTGTCTAGAGAGATAAAGGAAACAGAAAAGGCACGTCTTAGAGTTACATAAAATATTGGTCGATTATCTACCTATACTAATATAATAAACACTGTAAAACCCACAAACAATCAATTTTTTCCTCTATATATTAGTAAAGATAAAAAAAAATATCTCTAAAAATACCACAACTAAAAGAGTACATAAAAGTATTCTATATTTACTCTCGACCTCAGAATCCTTACTCAATGACAACGCTTCATCAGGATATAGCATAGTAAAGGCTTTTCTATCCTCGAGGCTACGGCGGCTTCAAACGAGATCTTATTCAAAGAACAGCCATGAAATGTACTTAAAGCCAATGCTTTAAAGAGATATCTTGATATTCTTCTGAATGTACTTCTGCTTATTTATAAACGAAAGGATGAGTTATTTTCTTAACTACCCTTCGCTTACCGTCTTAACTAAAAGAAAATCTTCTCTGAATCAGTTTTCAAAATCTTTAGTAAGTAGTTAGCAATAGTAATTCCTGAGATTACCACGTTCAACCAAATAAATAAATTTATTAATTCTTCAGCTTTATGTATGACAAAATTTCAACCCCTATTTCATCACCTTAGGGCACGAATTTCAAAAAATCCTTTATTAACACGCGTCAGAACTGAGAAACTGAAAAACTTGAAAGATGAACCTCTGTGAAAAAAATCAGCTTTATAGGTTCACGGGTTTGGGCCCTGCGATGATGAGTCAGTGAATCAGTCAGGACTTTGAGTTTTATACACCCACCGTGTTCCTGAGGTCATACGTTAACTTCGGCATGTTATTCAGACCATTGAATTGACTATTTTTTACTATGGATTTTTTTCCGAATTCTAATTTCTTTAAAAAAAAATATATACAAACTAAATGCTTGAATGAAATTTATCTAATATGAATTACTATTTACCTGGGCTGGCAACGTCGCCTTTGAAACTTTGGTTCACATGTCCGCATAAACTTTTTCTCACAAAAAGACTCTTTCTCACAGCACAACATAATTAAATTGATTAAACTTAAATTACAAATAACTTTAAAACTATGCCATTTAAACTACTACTTCCTTTGTACGATATGTTTAACAAGAGCTATAGAACACTTTTACCCACATTCGCCGTTATGAAGACTTTCATATGAATATATTTCATCCTCAAATACCAATGAAGCGGGTAATAAGGAAGTGACCCAGAAAACATGGCCTTTGTTTCAGTCCTTCAGGCCTTGGAGGCCCTATGTGAGAGCGGGATAGAGAGAGGTAATGTATATCCCTGTCTCTGTCGCTCTTGTAGTAGTAAGGTCGTAATAGTTTAAGATGACTGCATCTTAATTATGAATGCGTAAAGCTATTGGCCAATTTACACACGGTAAATTTTTATTCGTTTTAAACCCTGAAGGAGGTGAAAGTTCTCATCAAACTGAACAAGTTTTCCTAAGGAACATAGGCCGAAATATGAAGTACTAGCCGTTTTCCCGCGGTTTCACTCGCATCCCGTGGGAATTACTGCCCGTACCCGGATAAAATATAGCCTATGTCACTCGTGGATAATGTAGCTTTCGAATGGTGAAAGAATTTTTAAAATCGGTCCAGTAGTTTTTGAGCCTATTCATTACAACCAAACAAACAAACAAAGTTTTCCTCTTTATAATATTAGTAAGATTAGTATAGAAAAATTGGACCTTCCATACAAAATTGACGATTAGCCGATTGATTTACTAAGAGATAAGGGAGCTCCAATTTTTTTTTCATATTTCGATCTATGTTCCTTGAGAAAAGTTGATCAGTTTGATGAGCATTTTCACCTCCTTCAGGGCTAAACAATTTTTGGTAAGACTGCTTTTTAGACATTCTGGCTTACGACTACCCATAACGACTCTAAAAATTTTCAATTATCGGCCGGAGACTACTGAAGTCCTATCTATGTACTTACTAAAACTATAATAAAAAACAAAACCTACTATAAAAAATAAAAAGTTAAAATTAGGTACATCAACCAATAGCAAGCCACAGAGCTAAAACTATTACTAGAAAGGCCATTCATATTTGAGCTACAGTTTCTGGCCTCACAATACAAAACAAAGGTGAATGTTAGCTAGGTCACTTCCTGCAACATAGTTCCACAGCTCTGGGGAACAATTACTTTGTAGACCAAAGTTTGTTTTGTCTAGGAAAATTGTTATTGGTTTTATATCTACATAGGTTGATGTTTTCCGTGGTTTCAGTGTGGTCCTGCCTAACTGCCTTTATGGTCTAGTGGACGCATAGCGCGACTGCCGTGCCACGGGTCTCGGGTTCGATTGCCGGGTCAGGCTGAAATCGCTTTGCAGGTTTTAGAAACTTTCACAAAGCAGCCTGAGTTTGAAAGTTGGTGGTGTTACACCCCCGTACCTGGGAGGGCACGTAAAACCGGCGTTCTCGAATGCTACTCAGTAGCAATCGTAGTTATTATTCCACATCAGAAGCCGTCAGGCAGATTTGAGAAAACTCTGACGCTAGGGCTTGTTAGGTGATTAAACCTGCAGCTCACTCGGTAAGAAGAAGTATGGTCTTAAAGGAATTTCTTTATCAACATGAAAAGCCTATAACCCCCCGAGTCCCGTTTATATACAAATTAACTTTCAGCTAAGTTAGTGCAGCCGTTAAGTATAAGAAAACAATAAAAGGTTGCCGATAGTGTTTTTCGATAAAAGAGCTATCTAAAGTTTAAATCGGACCAGTGTATCCAAAGCAGTTTCATTATTTCATATTTCTTCAGATTTTAATTATTAGTACAGATTTTTAAGCATTAAATGTAGGAAAGGCCTCCTTACTAATACGAAAGTCTCATTTTATCCATCTGTACCAATTTAACGACATAACAGCTAAACAAAATTAGATTCATTTTCATGGCAACTCAAACATTTAAGAAAGAGGACCAGTTTTCCATGTTAATAAAGTTACCTACACCTGTTTGGTAGCAACATCATAACCCTGTAAAAAACAAGGCCATAAAGCTACAAGGTCGCTGTCAACCCTCCAATACTGGTGACAGATGCCCTCTCCATTTGCAGGGTTAAGGAGATCCATTTCTCTTAGTTAAGGCCTTGTGAGATAAACTGATGTGTCCTGTTTTGATGAAACTTGGCTTAGGATAACAAGGAATATTCGTAACTAGCTTCTGTCAGCGGCTTCGCCCGCGAAACTTAAAATCCCGTTTTTCCCGTTCCTTTGGGAATTTCGGGAAATCTTATTTCGCGTGAGAGTCTTAAGATAAAGCTCTGTGCAAAATTTCAGCTTTAAAGGTACATGGTTTTAGGCCTGTATTGACTATATCGAAAAATTCAGGTATCGATCAAGGCTATAGACTAGTTTTTTTTTTCGGATGCGCGGAGTTGTTTTCACAAGATGCGAGTGAAACCACTGACTGAAGCTAGTTTTTATATGTAAGCCGTTCTTAATACTATTAAGTTTGATATCCATATAGCTGTTAGTTAGCACCATTTCCGTGAAAGTGTAACAAACACCCACGCATTCAAACTTTTAGATATATAGTTATGATTGTCAACTGAAATTCGCAGTAATTTTTATACTTTTGTATATTTGCATCAACATTCGAGTAATTTTACGACATATTTTTACATTTACGTGCGTTCCTTGATACTTATTTATATTCGACGTAATTTTTATACTGCTTTTCTTTATTGGGAGGTTTATCGTTATTGTATATCGTCGTCAAACGGGAAATAGGGTATTATAAAATAATAGGTAGGTATACCTCGACTGTATTATATAAAAATATGACTTTAAAATAATAAAAAAAAAAACGTTTTTTATTTTTTTTATTGACGTATGTGTATAAGTCTTTACAGGTATCTACCTCTATTAGTGGAAGCTGTATGGAAATCCGCAAAGTAGTTTTTGAGTTTATCGCAAAGAGACTGACAGATGATTTTATGATAGCTACACATTATGTAGGTAGTGAGTTATTTTATCATATAAATATGGTAGTCCATTTAAGCAGTTGCAAAAATGAGTACTTTCAAAGGCACATTCAGTACCTTAAAAATCCTAACTGTACCTATTCTATAATTTTATTCTACGTATAAACAATAATCAATATATTTTCCATAATTAAACACAAGCAAAACCACATTGATTGAACTCAAACAAAAGTCCAAAAAATTGTTACTTTCATAAAGAGAGCAAAATATTCCATCGACCGTTTGTGGCGTACCGATAAATTAATTAATATTGTCATCTGATATTGAGGTAAAGCGTAATTTATTTGTTATTTTATATTAACGTTCGGGAGAGCTCGGGTATCATCGGTTTTAATGTCATTTAGAATTTATTGATGAAAGCGTTGGTATCTGTTGGTATTGACACGGTTTAAATATATGTCGAACAGTTGGGAAGCTACCTACAAAAAAGTTCGTAACGTCACACACACACATGCGCATTGACGTGCATTCATGTACCTTTATCAGTGCTGTCAGTACTGACTGTCACGTCAAGAGCCACCGCACCAGCATGAATTTGACCAAAATAGGAACTAAAATTTGACAGACATGTAAGTCAGTACTATCAAGTGACAATCCTACGGCATCGATGGTGCTTACGTCATCATTTTGACAACAAGGCTTAGCTTCATTACTGGTACATCTTTATTCTGTGGTATTAACGACGTGTTCAAATAAAATGTGTTATAGTCCCCGGCAGAAAAGTTGGTAAGAATCGTTAAGTGAAAAATAGTCTTATTACTTTCTAATAGGTGTGATTGCAAATAAATAATACCCATAGAATTTTATTATTATGCCAAGCACTTAAAGCAAGCTGTGTTTTGTGTCACTATGCCCTTTTTCCCTTTTTCAGCAGTTGTGCCTGAAGTGCTGCCTAAATCAAATGTATGTATTTGACACATGTAGGATATTTGAATTTTAAGGTCTAGTGGTGAAAACGGATAAGTACATGATGCGCAAACTTTTGAACTTACGTATGCATTCGACAATATTAAAAGTAAAATGTTAAGTAGGAGAAAGATAGTGTTGTTACTTTCCAACTTTATTAATATTTCACTGCCTCGATGGTCCAGTGGTCGCATAGCCGACTGCTGTGCACGAGGTCTCGGGTTCGATTCCCGGGACGGGCCGAAATCGCTTTGTGGGTTTTAGAAACTTTCACAAAGCAGCCCGGAGTTGGAAGTTGGTTATTGATACACCCGTGCATCGGAGAGCACGTTAATGTCGGTCCTGCGCCTGATCTCTCTCCGGTCGTGTCGGATTGCCGTCCTATCGGGTTATGAGAGTGAGGGAATAGGGAGTGCACCTGTGTCTGCGCAAATACTTGTGCACTATAATATGTCCTGCGCAGCTGGCTGATCTCCTTATTTGAGAACAGCCGCCGTGGCCGGTAATCGGCTAGGACGCCATCATCATCATCATCAATATTTTATTGCCTAGCCCTTCCTTGCTTGAGTTCCAAAATCTGTGTAGGTATACATATTCCAACAGAATCACACAGTCTACTAATAATTTTGTCTCGCTCTATACACCCCTAAACTAAGATCCCAGGATTACTAAGGGTTCATAAAAGGTTGTGTAAGCCAAAATTGAATAAATTAACTTTTGGTACGTAGGTACTTTATTCAATACAACTGTTTCCCCGTAGTTTTACTCGCTTCCCGGGGGAACTTTTTCGCGTTCCCGGACAAAATATAGCCCATGATACTCGGGGATAGTTTAGCTTCACAACAGCGAAAGAATTTTTCAAATCGGTTTAGTAGATTCGGAGCCTTCAGGATACAAACAAAGCAATATTTGCTCTTTGTTAATAAAGATTTTCGATATAGTATTCATTGATATAAGTAAGTAGTATAGATGGAATTAGTAGTAACTGGTTTTTGGATTATCAAAGTGGATTGTGATAGTGCGTGGAGTGTGGAGAGTTGTTAAAGATATGCATTCGTTCGATTCGTCACGTGATAGACAGAATTTCAAAAAAAAACACTATTTATCTGGGTGTACAAATATTATAAAGATTTTTTTTGTTTTTTTTACACCCAGAAGGTTCTGAAAGTACTGGACTGATCTGATTCACTATCTCCTGGTGATATAGACTAATTTCTTAACTGGTAGAAGTTGCCCCTGGAGGCGAGTGAAACCACAGGAAAATGCTAGTTTGACACAACATTGAAGAATATACAACTTGTGGGAAACAATGGGCTATTTTCCCGTTACCTAAAATAATAGAGAGTTTCTTTTAAATAATTAATTAATATAGGTTACTGAAAGATATTAGTAGGTAGGTTAATTGACAAGGAAGGTAATTATGTACGTCGTGTAGGCGTAAGTTGTGTTATTTTATTGAGGCCCAAGTTAACCTACAATATGAACGTCCGTTTTTGGGGTTCCATACCCAAAGGGTAAAACGGGACCCTATAGTCTTACCCTATAGTCTTACTAAGACTTCGTTGTCTGTATGTCTCCACGCTGTATCTCATTAACCGTGATAGCTAGAAAGCTGAAATTTTCACAAATGATGTATTTCCGTTGCCGCTATAACAACAAATACTATTTTTTGCTGACCGAAAAATGATTGTTTTTTGGCTCGTTATAGATACGTTCATTATTCATAGATAATTGTACGGGACCCTTCGTGCGCGAGTCCAACGCGCACTTGGCCGGTTTTTCTTAAAACTACTGTTTACTTTAAGATTTGAACGTGAATATGGTAATCAGTTGTTCTAGAAAACTGAGTTTAGGCTGTTAGTGAAATTGGTCTTTAGTAATTGTTCGTAATTATAGAGACAATTACAATACAACGTGATGGCATAGTTTTTGTTATTTAGGTTGTTTGGACAGACGACAGCAAGTCAACCTACCTGAATCTGTCAAATTTTACCAGTCGAACCAACCTTCAATTAACCTTCCACTACTGTGATAAGGTTGAAATTCTATTGAAGAAAGACAGATTTTGGTAACTTGATGTAGTGTCGTTTGTTACTTCTGGTCTTTGTGTCCGAATATCTATATAATAATACCTATTATATATAGCTGAAAAGGTGGTTTGTTTGCTTGAATGCACTAAACGCCCAGGAAGTACAACACCGATTTGAAAAAGACCAGCCAGGTGCGAGTTGGACTCGCGCACGAAGAGTTCCGTACGATTATGTATGAAAAATTAACGTATCTATTACCTACAACTACAATATCACACGTTCATTGTATGGGGACCCCCATAATTTTTTAATTTTTAGTATTTGTTGTTATAACGGCAACGGATATACATCATTTGTGAAAATTTCAGCTTTCTAGCTATCACGGTTAATGAGATACAGCCTGGAGACAGACAGACCGACAGACAACGAAGTCTTAGCAATAAGGTCCCGATTTACCCTTTGGGTACGGAACCCTAAAAATCGATGTTAGATTGTTTTTTATCCGGGTGCGTTGAGTTGGGGGCAGAAGTTAGTATTATCATAAAATACACGCTCACATGGTCTGAAGATAAAATCCTTTGAACCCGAGATAATATTGTCAAATACGGGTTAAAACTCAAAACTGGAAGATAGCCCTCTTTATCTTTGCCAAAGCTTTGTTTTCCTTTTCATAAAAACGAGGTAAAATGACAACTATTATTTTTTGTATCGTTTACATTTACCGAGTTTCCGAGTTTCCAAAACATAGAAAGTTTTCTATTCGGATATTTTTAAGTTCCGTATGCAAAGGGAAAACAGGACCCTATTAGGTACTAAGCTGTATGTCTGCCCGTCCGTCTGTCACCGTGCTGTATATCGTGAACCATGATAGTTAATAAAAAATAAGTTCAAAAGCTAAAACCCGACTACTGAAATATCGCGCTCTAAAAAGCAAAAAACAAGATAATATGCATTAAT
>NWSH02000081.1:8251776-8271484 GCA_002382865.2 Heliothis virescens | reverse complement strand
CTTTACCGGGATAAAAACCTTCCCATATCCTTGTCAACATTCTAATCTCAGTTTATGTTCCAACCTATTTAGATAGGTCTACAGAGGGATCGCTTTGAAATAGTAACAAACAAACAATCACACATGTGCATATATACACATCATACTATTTAAATATATGCGTGAAACGTTGTTGATTTTTTCACGTCAAAAACTACTGAACGCATTTTGAGCAAATTTGACAGTAATAGGTAGGTACAGCTTATATGTAGCTACATCAGAAAAACGTTCGGCTCCTTTTGATCAGGGTACGAGAACTAGGTGCATAGTTCCTTAATATAAAAGCAGGCGAAACAGCGGGATACTGCTAGTATTTGGATATTTAAAATGAAGCATAGTACGACATGAAAATATATAAATGCAATATAAATGTTAAACCCATACATTAGTAGAATATTTAGGCATAAACTAAAGCGAAGTATGTAGGTCGCTTTTATGCCTACAATCTGGCAACCAGGTGATTACTGAATATGCTGTGTACTACGGAATATCTAAAGCCTTGTATGTATGTATTACTTGTATTTATGTATATGAACATAGTATTAGAACATTATATTCTGTTTGTAGATAATTAACTAGCAAACCGCTTCATCGTAGCTCTATGCTAAGTAATTGGCAGGAATCAATTATTGGGTTAGGAGAAATTAAATCTACTAAATATAATTTCGGACTCGTAACTAGGTAAATTTATGGTTAGTAAATAGACAAGCCTATTTATGGCATAAATAGATCCCTACTAATATTATGAATGCGAAAGTAACTCTGTCTGTCTGTCTGTTACGCTTTCACGCCTACACCTGTGAGCCGATTTTGATGAAATTTGATACAGAGATAGAATAGACCCTGAGGAACAACATAGGCTTTTTATCCGGGTACGAGAAATAGTTCCCTCGGGAAGCGGGCGAATCCGCTGGCAGAAGCTAGTATTCCATAATTTACGAAAATTCAGGTTTCGGATAACCTTAAATTTCCCCTAGATTTCTGTTATCGGACAGAAAAGCAAAGTTTTAAATATTTGAGTACCTATACGAGTATTTTTGATAAGTACATACATACACGGGATTTACTCTGAACTGAATAACCGGCTTTCATTGCTATACCGTTGTTTCAAAGCTAAGGATTAAATATGAAAAACGTGTTTTTTGTCTGTCCGTTTTTTGGTGTTTTAAACAAAAAATGCATTAAAATAGTTATTTAATCCAACAGTAGGTATAAAAAGTTTTTATTTATCTTACAATTTCAATCAACATTACTTGTGCAGATATAAAATTGTATGAGTTTGCAAATCAACGCCTCAAAGTTGTACCTACCTACGTTTTGAACATATTATAGTGCACGAGCACTTGCACAGACACAAGTGCACTCCCTATTCCCTCACTCTCATAACCCGACGGGACGGCAATCTGACACTACCGGTGAGAGATCAGAGGCAGGACCAACATTAACGTGCTCTCCGTTGCACGGGTGTATCAATCACCAACTTTCACATTCTGGACTACGTTGTGAAAGGTTCATAAACCCAAAAAGTTATTTAGAATTTTTTGAATCGCAATACGAAACCTCGTTACAACAATCGTACTATATGACTGCTAAACCATTGAGGCAGTTTACATACAATATTAACCAAGGTAAATTAATTTACCCAAAACAGTTAATCTAATAATCCATATCAATTTTAATTTACCATTAAACCGCTTGTTTTCCCTTCGCTATTAATTTCATACAAAAGCAATCAATCATGTAGTTTTAGCGTCCGGCTCATGTAATTGTTATTGATTAACATCGATACAGAATGGTCTAACCAAACAGTCCATTAATAATGTAAAATGATCAATTACTCCACGTTACAAATATTAATAAGTTATTAATTAAATTAATGGGTCAGAATTATTACTCCATTAATTCGGCCCATGGAGAACAAGTGACGAGATTCGGACTTACAATTATTTTAATTAAGTTTAAAGTTATTTGATTTTAAAAGAACATGCAAACACCTGATTGGCGAACCTCCTCGTTTTCGAGAAGTTGGTTAAAACACATGAAAGTTTACAGTTAAATTATCAAAAATGTTTCGATATGGAAACAAAATACATTAATACTTGATTTTTTTTTAATACGTATATTAGGTATCTACTTGTTCTCAATACTTTTACATAAGGCACAGACGCCAGCAGGTCAACTTAACAGATTCTGACAAATACCAATAGATTTTCAACCTTATCACAATAAAGTGTAAGGTTAATTTTCGATTGATATAATTTGACAGAGTCAGGTTGACCCGCCGTTGTCTATACCACTATGCATTACTGTTTACACTTTTTCAAAAGAAAAATGAAAACATACCATTTTCCCCTGAAGATAAACACTAAAACCTCTGCCTAGACACAGAAAATCAAACAATATCTTCATACATATTTACTGAAGAACCAACCTTGCCTTTCTTATAGTAAAATACTGTACAAACATCTATGAAGACCATTAAAGACGTTTGCTTCGATATCGGTTTCAGTTTAAACAATTATTTGAACGTATATTTGTTTGTTCTACAAATGCAAGGAACATGGACCAAGGGAAATGTTCGATCATTTTCTATAAAGAAAATATCATATCAATGAAATTGTAAACTCAACTAATGTTTATAGTAGTAGATTTTGTATCTCGAGAAAACAGCTTTGCACATGGTACCAAGTAGCCTTTATGTTATTCTGATGCATAAGCTATATTACTAGCAGAGAAGAGCTCGTGGCTAAATCAAAGCCGCGCGGATCGATTGATCATAAGGTTAAGCAACGCTTGGCGCGGTCGGTCCGTGGATGGGTGACCATTCATAACGAGTTCTTCCGTGTTTCGGAAAGCACGATAAACAGTGGGTCCCGGCTGTCATTTGAACATCTTTGGCAGTCGTTACGGGTAGTCAGAAGCCAGAAAGTCTGACAACCAGTCTTACCTAGGGGTGCCAGGTTGCCCGGGTACTGAGTTGTGGCGGTCAGATCGCTCCATGTAAAAAACTGGTTCTCAGCTGCATCCAGTTAGACTGGAAGCCGACCCCAAGATAGTTGGGAAAAGGCTAGGCAGAGGCAGAAGCTATAGTACTAGCCAGGTTTAATAAAATTCTATTTAGCAGTTTTTGAGTGAAAGAGTAACAAATAACTACACAACAGATTTACACATTTATAACGGCTATATAATGATCTTTTTAAGGTTTCAATGTGTCAAACCCTGTATCGTCATAATATTGATAGATAGAAGTGTCTAGAACTTCGTTATTCAAGCATATGAGATGTCTCTCTCTTAGTAGTATTCCTGAGTTCTATGAGGAAGAGTTCTATTTGTTGTTTAAAAATGTTTCATCTACGTAGAGCCAAGAACTTCCTTAGACATATTCTAGTGTGAGCCGTATCGCCAGGTTCTCAGATACCTATATCAAACCCCAAAATCCATTCAGTTATAAACATCTGCGAAATCACAGACGCACTAATAACATTAGTACCGGTCTACTAGATTATATTTATATATCATACATATAATTCTACCTATATACTCCGTAATAGAAGCCAATAAAAGGGAATCCATGTACAACATGTGCCCCCGAGACTTGGTTCGAAGATAAATAAGTAAATAGCTTTACCATAATGTGGGTAGGTCGTACTCTCGTTAGGCTGACGGGTGGGGGGAGCGATAACGTCATTAACAGCTTACGGCCGCTCCCAATAACATATCTATCCCTGGATGTGCCTACTAGAGATTGATAGGGTAGACGACAGGGTAAGAAATAAGCAAGTCTATTTAGTCCGTAATTTAGATTATTGCAAAATATTGGACTCGTATTTTTTGTTTTTAAAAAATCTATGAATAATAAATAACAAAGATAATGAGTATTAAAGTTCAGGGGGTCTTGACGTCACGCCTATGTAAAAATCGTACATAGGCGTGACGTCAAATTCAACGGTCTCATCATCATCATCATTTCAGCCATAGGACGTCCACTGCTGAACATAGGCCTTTATGGTCTATGGCTTCGTAATTATTCGTTTAGAGGAAAAACTAAATAATATGTACTAATATTTTTTTATAAACTAGAACTAGTCTAGCCTATTGTGACGTTTGGTCAATACAAGTAATGTTAAATTCCTATCTCTAGTAAGCAAATCAGCAGATAGATAGAATATTGAGAACGGTCGTCAGACGTGCCCAAGAGCGGTCGTCTTTAATGCGAGATAGTTGAATATTAATGTATGCTGATAAGACGTTGGTGATACAATTCAATTGTGGGACGTTTGTATTAAGTGTTAGGTAGTGTATGGAGTAATGTTTCTATTAATTAAATACTAATTGATTTTTGTTAATGCAAGGAAATATTATATTATAGGAAGAGTTCGTGGCTAAGTCAAAGCTGCGCGGATCGATCGATCATAAAGTTAAGCAACGCTTGGCGCGGTCGGTCTGTGGATGGGTGATCATCTTGTCATAACGAGGTCTTCCAAGTTTCGGAAGGCACGATAAACTTGTGGGTCGTTACGGGTAGTCAGAAGCCAGGAAAGTTGACAACCAAGTCTTACCAATGGGTATCGGGGTTGTGGAGGTCAGATAGGCAGTCGCTCCATGTAAAATAATGGTTCTCAGCTGCATCCGGTTAGACTGGAAGCCGACCCCAACATAGTTGGAAAAAGGCTAGGCAGATGATGATGTCGCAGTATGTCCTAAAAATCGTTAATATTAAAAATGCGAAAGTTTATAAGAAGGCATTGTTGATATATCTGTCGCTCTTTTGCGCAAAATTTACTGAACAGATTTTGGTAAAACTTGGCAGTAAAATAGCTTACACATCAGAGTAACATACAGGTACTTTTCATCCGGGTGCGACCCGTTATTCCCAAGAAACGGGTGAAACCGCTGGTCGAAGTTACTAGTATTTATACTTTAATAATGATTTTACTTCAGGCTTTTATATTATCACTAGCTTCTTCCAGCGGTTTCACCCACGTCCCGTGGGATCTACTCGGCGCATCCCGATAAAAAGTAGACTATAGTCTTCCTCAATAAATGGGCTATCTAACCCTGAAAGAATTTTTCAAATCGGACCAGTAGTTCCTGACATTAGCGCGTTCAAACAAACAAACTCTTCAGCTTTATAATATTAGTATAGATGATGAATATCTCATGTGTTCCATTATCCTCATGGTCTCGAATCTTCAATATCATCATCCAAATAAATGTTTTTACTTCAGAGATACAAATAAATACCCAGGGTCGTATATTTGGCTGTAAATAAATGTTTCTATACAGAATAAGCGGTGTTTCAGTACTGGCAGCCATTATCCTTTGTTCATTAAAACTTTTTGCACTCGCCGCTGTTTCCTCGAGCCATGAGAGTAGCGGAGCATAGAAGCGGTTTTCGGGCGATGTGTGATTTTTTTTATATATAAAGTAACATATAAGTTTAGTTATTTGTTACTGCTATAATACAGTTGTGACGCTGAAGAGTTTGTTTGATTTAAAACGTATATTTCAAGATCTTCGATATGGAAAATTCTTTCAGTGTTAGATAGCTCATTTATTGACGCTACTTTTTATATGGGTGCGCAAATTGGATCTCTCGGGATCGAGGTGAAATCGTGGGTGGGCCTCAGTTTTCGAGTTATGCGATTGAATTGAGCTTGAAAATTAGCAGTACCTATTGCATCCTCATAGCGTTTATGATCGTATCAATAAAGCAACCAGACCTTTCATATTAAAAAATGCAGGAATTCTAAAGACGAGGAAAGCTCGCTAACTCTATGGCCCCACACACGCTTCCCCAGTGTTTTCCATTCTAATTTCGAAATATAAAAACTGTAAATAGAGGTTGCTCTGACTTTAATAAGTCCCAATGGAAACGTTGGCAACACTGTGGGTAGAAAGTGTGGCAACACTCAAAAATAATAATGGATACTTTTATTTTTTATTGCCCACGCAAGAGAAATACTTGGAAAGGTTATCAAGTTAATTTCTTTTTACTTTTGTATTGTATCGTTTAAAGCTAAAAATAAGACGGATATGAATTAATAATTTAGTTGAAATTGTTTAATTAGGTTAATTTGATTGTTTAGCTTTAGTAATGCGATCTTTATATAATTAATTTAATTACGAAGGTTTTGTATTTTTAGACTCCACATACAGTCAATCAAGAATCAACATATCGTTCCCCGTAGTTCCACCTGCTTTCCGCACCCAGCTAAAAAGTAGCTCGCGTCCTTTCACGGGTCATAGGCTATCAGTGTAACAAAAAAAAAAAACGAGTCATTTGTTTTGACGTGAAAGGGTGACAGACAAACAGGCAATAATCGCGAGCCTAAACCACTCACAATTACCGCTCCGGGCGACAATGCCCGAATTAGTCGCACGTAGATCAAAATCTACTAACATGAATAGACGGCTATTCACATGTCTTGACAATGAACAAAATGGTACAGATCTCCTACTTCAGTCGTTACTTATACCAGACCATTCGATCGACTATCAATCGATGGTTAAATAGAATGGTCGATGTCGACCTAAAATTTCGACTTTACTTGTCACGTCGACCAATCCTTTCTAGCAATGATCGATGGCGTTGGTTGATGTGTTTAGTAACACCCTCACCCACTGTATCGTTGGTTTAGCTGTCGCATAGTCGACTGCTGTGCACGAGGTTTCGGGTTCGATTCCCGTGACGGGCCGAAATCGCTTTGTGGGTTTTAGAAACTTTCACAAAGCAGCCCGGAGTTGGAAATTGGTGATTGATTCACCCGTGCATCGGAGTCGGGGCATCGTGCGCGCCTGATCTCTCTCCGGTCGTGTCGGACTGCGGTCCCATCGGGTTATGAGACTGAGGGAATAGGGAGTGCACCTGTGTCTGCGCAAATGCTTGTGCACTATAATATGTCCTGCGCAGCTGGCTGAACTCCTTATATGAGAACAGTTGCCATGGCCGGCAATCGGCTAGGACGCTAATATAAGTAACACCCTTAAGGTCTTACGAGTTGCCTCAGAAACATTTATCCTCAAAAAATCAAAATGCAGTAATATATTTACCACTTATTTTTTGCGTATCCAGAAATCTTAGCAAGATATTAATAAATTGTGTCAAGGAAAACACACATTTCCACCTTATTTTTTGCGTATCCAGAAATCTTAGCAAGATATTAATAAATTGTGTCAAGGAAAACACACATTTCCACGAAGCCGTTAAAATGACGAAAAGTATTCTTAGAATTCATAACATAAAAGATATCCAACAAAAGATCATCTTCAACATACAATACAAACCTTCGCCTGACATGACGGCAATAATCTTTTTTCTTTTCCTTTCCTTTTAAACGCCAATCTTTATCTTTTCAGAAGCAAGTTGCGCATATCTGAAAGTTGTCAAAACTTGGCCAAAGTTTAAGGAGTGAATACGCCAGAGAATTTATTAATATTGAGTTTACGGACTGAAACTGGCACTTGGGCAAATGTAGGGTTGTTAAGTTTCTCTTATTTCTTAACATTATTTTATAAGTATTTGTGTTTATTTTTATATGTTGGTATTTGATACTGAGGTCAATTTTCAAGATTATAATTTCATTCATTTCATTTATCCTATCTAAAATTATGAATGAGAAAGTGTGCCTGCCTGTCTGTCGTGCGCGTCAGCAAACTACTGAAACGATTTAAATGAGATTTAGTCACACAGATAGACTAAAGCCTGCGAAAGGAAATAGGATTTTTTTTCTGGCTGCGGCTGGTCGTTTGGAACAGCTACTCATTTATAGACGCATTGATTCTGCTAGCTTCTATTTTTATTTAACTTTCTACAATTAAAATTGATATGAAAAAAAATATAAAAAAGAACTTATACCTAGTAAATTAAATTACTGTACCAATCAATTGTTAATTAAATGAAATTTTTAACATTCAATTACATTATTTTTGTCAAATTAAAAACATAAAATAATAAAGTGATGCTAATTGGTTAGCAGAAATCAAATGAAAACTTTTTGCAACCGTTTTTATTCAACACTCGTTTAGCTTGGATGTTGAAAATTTTATTCTTTTGTGTCAATATTTTAATTGCTCTGAATTTATGTTTGTTTCAATTTAATTATTACGTATGAGTGACTTGCGAAACGCTCCAGTTTTGCAGTTATAAATATACTAGCTTCCAGCGGGTTCACCTGGATCCCCGTAGGATTTCCGCGTGTCCATGTAAAAAGCGAATAGGTTTGACAAAGCGGTTTAAAAACAACATGTATACAGTATCTTATTGAAATCAAAATTGTTTAATAACGATTTTACAAAAAAAAAAAAAACACTAGCAGTAACATTTTTTGTTATGTTTTTCATTTTACCCTCGATTTCTCAAGGTTTTCGTCATCAGATTCTGGAGTGTTGGCAATGGAATCTCGGTAGCATAAACTTCCATGTAAAAGATTCATTAACATCGGTTTATAAAAGACAAAGATGTCCACGAACACACATAAAAAAATATATATCATAATGTGTATATGCGATCGAATTGAGAATTTCCTTCTTTTTCTTAAGTCGGTGTAAAAAATGTGTAGCACGTGTTGACACGGGACTATGGAAATTTTAAAAATATTCGAATGCAATTTGTTACTACATATTTACGAGTCACACTGCACACGTGCTGCACACCGATGGGATTCCGCCTGTAGCTTTTGACGTTTGATGTAGCAAATATGGAATGCAACTATGACTTTATTAAAACGGCATAGTTCCCTTTACTCTGAGCGATCGGGTTTCATGAATGTCAATTATTGCGTGGTATAGCTAAGTTCGTTGAATCTGTAATGTAATATTGCTTTGTTATTTAAATTTTGATCAAAGTCTTTGATTGCGTGTAGTAGGTGCTAATTATGACGTGGGTAATTTTTAGAGCCCCCATACACTACAGACTAAATTATCGGCCCATGGTTGGCAGACAAAGTTGGTAAAGTTTGAAGACAATTGTGAATCTAATCAAACTTTTTAGTCGGTCAGAGTGCTGATTCCCAGTTTTGCAAGTTTACGTTCTCGATACGTAATTATAACTCAGCTGAATTAAAGAGTCGTATGTTATGATCACTTCATATAAATATTTGCCTTTCATTCATTTTGTCGGTTAATAACGTTTACTAATTCACGAGGGAGCGCGTTTATTATACGACCAAAAGCCGATGACAGTTTTGTTAAATAAACAGTTCTAAAAATGAATGCTATCTATTTAACTTGTATATTAATTTACGCATCAAAAAAGTTAACTCGCGAAACTCGGAAAGGCACTCTGATATCGGCTCGATACATAATCGTGGTAATATGCGCACTATAATTACTTGTAAGGCTACTTTTTATCCGAGTGCATAAAGTGGTATGTAGTATTACTTTCGCACTAGTTTATAATAGCCTGCTGAAAAAGATATCGTAATGTATAAGCAGTGTTATACTTGATTCTTCTAATTTTTAGGGTTCCGTACCCAAAGGGTAAAACGAGACCCTATTACTAAGACTTCGTTGTCTGTCTGTCTTCAGGCTATATCTCACAAACTGTTATAGCTAGAAAGCTGAAATCTTCACAAATGATGTATTTCCGTTGCCGCTATAACAACTAATACTAAAAATATAAAAAAAAAATTAAGGGGGTTCCCCATCCAATAAACATGTGAAACCGCAAATTATAACTTTGTTATTCATACCTATATTTGTATGAAAATCAAAGTTATTTTTTGCTGTCCGAAAAATGTTTGTATTTTGGCTAGTTGTAGGTAATATCTTTTTGTTTCATCAAACACATGTACAAAAACTTTTAAATAAATAAATAATTCAGTAAGAATTTTCTTAATGGGACAACCCTAAGTATAGCTGTCAGTGTAACTCACACGTCCAACCACAAAGTTTGTCGGCGCGAGACATGTTATGATACACTAGCGCCGCGGATCCTGACGGTACAGTTTACGACTTATGTACTCAGTTAGTACAAGTTTTTGCCATAGTTAGTAAGTTTGAAGGTTCGTTTTGGAAGCGAGCTGCCGTCTGCAACTGCCGACGGCACGTGCCGGCATTGCCCTCTGACATCGACTGATTTCATGCAGTCGCTACATGTGCGTTCGGCAGGTCGCTCCCAAAACGTACCTCTAAGGTTTTAACTGTTCTCTTTATTGGATGTCTACTAGGAAGAAAGGGAATGGTAAAAAACAAATGTTTGACACGCGTTGAATAAAATGTATTGGATTTAATAGCATGTGTCACACGTCTTTATAACTTTTTTGTTATAACACCTAATTTCTGTTCCTAGTAGAACTCAAATCGATTTTTCAAACACGTAATGTATAAAAAATGGTGTTTCATATTTTTAAAACACATTGTTTGCAATATATTTTCTGACACTCAAACACTTTAAAATACATGTTATTTAGGATTAAGCCCAACCTCACTCAACTGCTGAAATAATATTTGAAAGGTCACTCAATCCGGGTAAAATAAAAAGAGGAAAAATCTAAATAATTCCATAAAAAATGACCTATTTTAATAAAATATGTGACCTCATTGTTGACTCTTATATTTTGAGGATCCTTTTTCAAAGGTCCGTAATATTTATTTCGGATACTCAAACATAATGGACCTTTACGTAGGTCCTGTTGTATAATAACATTTTCAGCATATTTTATTAAAGTATCATTTTATTATAACGTGGGACATTGACAAGCTTTGATAAATCGCGAGTTTGTTTGATTGAACACGCGCTTCTTGAATGAATTAGAAAATAACTTAATTACTAGGTAGACAACGTATAGACGACAGCAGGACAACCTACCTAAATCTGACAAAATTTACCAATTACCACTATTGTGATAAGGTTGAAAATTGATTGCAGAAATTGACAGATTGTGGTAACTTGATATGCTATCATCAGTACCATCTACGAGGGAATATTTTAGTCAACTTTATTAAAAAATAAATGTATATTTTGAAAATAGCACATAAAATTAAATTGTTTTATGAAAACTGACATTTAAGTTATCGGTGAACTTGGGCTTTCGTCTGTGAAAATATGCAGTAATACATCATCTTCATCATCTCACATCACTTCATCATACATCATCCACAGTGTAGCAATGTGATTTTTTATATCTATCATCAACGGTAATTGAACCTTCAAATTAAAACTATCATATATGCATATGACAAAGTCTTTGATCATGATTCTATTATCCTTCAATCTTATAAAACCTTACAAAGAATTCTCAAAATCCCTATCTTACCATCTTCGCTAAAACGCGGGTTCAAAAACTTATTAATTTATCAAAACGCTTTGAAGTTTCAATTACTAAAATGAGACAAAAAATTTGATTGAAATTCCTTTAGTCTTGGCATTTAATTTTGATTTCATTAACTTGGGCAATCTAAGATCTTTTTTATTTTATTATATATCAAGTGCGTGGGTCTTTATTTTATTTTATCACTTTTGAGAATATAAACAAAAGAACTATAAGACTTATACAATATTATACATCTTTTCATAATGTGTGAAATAGACAGTTAACTTTATAATGTTTCTTTGAGTTACCACAAAAACATTGCTTTATTTTTTTTATACAATAATGACATCGCACTACAGTAAAACCGAGGCCATAAGGATGCGTCCTACGTGTACAAAGCAACGCGAAAGCAATGCTAAGCGAATTCAAATAAGTATGCTGGACCACGCCGCATCAAAAGAAATCGTTTATTGTTCTCACTTCGCTTTCACACCTAGATCGCACACACCGTACCACTGCGTTACGGGGGCGCATCATAAAAAATCGCTTTGTGGGTTTTAGAAACTTTCACAAAGCAGCCTGGAGTTTGGAAGTTGGCAGTGTTACACCCCCGTGCCTGGGAGGGCACGTAAAGCTGGCGTCCTCGAATGCTACTCAGTAGCAGTCGCAGTTATAATTCCACGTCAGATGCCGTCAGGCGGATTTGAGAAAACTCTGACACTAGGGCTTGTTAGGCGATTAAACCTGCAGCTCACTCGATAAGAAGAAGATTTATATTAGCTACCTAAAATTAGTAGCAGTAAATTGTTTCAAGGGTATAATGGAATATTGATGTTTTGTTATCTCAGATTACACTAATTGAAGACCTGCAACTCACTCGAAAAGAAGAAGAGCATACAAAAAACAACCAAATACTACATTCAGATCATGTAGTATTTTAGTTCCCAGTTCCGGGAATCGAACACGTAGCAACACGCCAATGCCATCTACCACTACGACGTATGCTCCAAAGCATGAAGGCTGTTATGTAACGTTATACTGTAAAGATATCTCAGATTTCAGTTTCATTTGTTATTTTTTTTGGTTTGAAATTCATTGTGAATCATGTTTATGTTCCTAGTTAAGCCTTTTGTATTCTAAGGCCAGGGCTAAGGTCATAGCATACATGAAAGGTAGGGCACGGTGCAGCTTCAAGCCCAGCCATTAACTTGTTTTTGAATTTGACCCTCAAAAAAATCTCATATCAAACATTTTAAAACGTCAATATAAATAGTCACAATAATAAAATTGGAAATATTGTATTGTACTTAAAATAAGAACATTTGTAAAATAATAAATTATAATGCAATACTTAGACTGTAATAGACAACTGCGTTGTTGGTAAGTTTGTTCATCGCCACTTCTTTCCAACCATAACACCAGGAAGTGGTGAAAGGGGTGCTGTCCTTTGTAAATTTTGACGCGAAAAAGTGCAAATCCAATTAGCCCATTTTCAATAAATGATTTTGACTTTGACTTTGACCAACAGCAAGATGACAGCGAGCTTGCAGCAGTTACCTAACAACTTAAGTCGCCGTGCCGTGCTGTTCATATGTGCGATGACCTTTACTCTATCACAAATCTGGAACCCCCTATATTTGGTCCAAAGCCTCTCAAGGCTTTAATTTACTACCGTGTAAAACCGTGTAATACGTTTATTATCTCTGAAACGTGCAAAACTTAAGTCCTAAGGCATTATTACCGTAGCTTAACTAGTTTTAACTACTTAAACATGACTTAAGCACAGTAATTTCAAGATAATCTGATAATATTTAATGACTTATAATGTATGTAAACATGAAGGTATTACTAACTTAAATTGTCTGTACAGGCGTATGTATAAGACGAAGTTTGAAACATGATAGTTTTCTAAGATTACTTGTAGCCTACTTTTTTTTTAAATTAAGCTTGCAATGCTTGTTTGTTTTTGGATAATTTATAACAAATAGATATAAGAAATAAGTAGTTTTAGGTATAAAAGTTGTACAAATGACAGCCGGTAGCAAGTAGCGTGTCCCTCCGTGTTTCAGAAAAGCATCAAAACTTGTAAATCCCTGCTTTGGCAGTCAAAAGCCAGATGAAATGAAAACTTGTCATACTAAGGGTTTCATTTTGCCCTAGTAACTGAGCTGAGAGATTAGATAGGCAGTCGCTTCATATAAACCACTGGTACTCAACTGCTAAAATTGAAAGGCCTTCCCAAACATACTTCGGAAAAGGCTAGGCAAATGATGATCATGAAGTAAACTGACAAAAACATGGTTACATGTAGTTCTTTTTCAATTAGCATGGCTAATTAATTAATGTAATTTCAAATTCAGACACAATGTAAATTGTTATATGAATGAATAAATAAATATAGCAGTTTATATGGTGCATTTAACACTTTGTCACATTAATACCCCGAGTAAAGATCCTGATTACATTCTGAAAACTAGTTTAATTAAAGCTTCGTTGATTGGTTAAGTTTATATGTTTGTCTTTGACATACTCTTTGGCAATGATTTGTCTTTACTCAAGTTTCTCAGGGACTTTCACTTGTGTATATACTTTAGGGATTGAACGTTATTCTTTGGTGACCTACACTTGACCTTTGTTTTGAAGATGGTGATCTGTTTGAGATAAATTATTTTGTATTTTTCCAACTGTAGTCTTCTTTTTCTTATCGAGTGAGATGCAGGTTTAATCACCCAACAAACCCTAGTGTCAGAGTTCTCTCAAATTCGCCTGATGGCCACGGACGTGGAGTTATAACAACGGCTGCTACTGAGTAGCATTCGGGGACGCCAGTTTTTCGTCTCCTTCCAGACACGGGGTTATAATACCGCCAACTTCCAGACTCCGGGCTGCTTTGTACGAAATATAAAACCCACAAAGCGATTTCGGCCAGACCCAAATTCGAACTCGAGACCTCATGCACAGCAGTCGTGCTATATGACTAGTAGACCAACGAGGTAGTCCCAACTGTGGGGTCGGCTCACTAGTATATAAAGGCTTGATGTACATATTTTGTTTTGTCTCTGAACCGATTTGAAAAATTCTTTCACTGTTTTAAATATAATATCCCCGAGTAACAAAGGTTGCATTTTATCCAGGAAGACATTTTATCCAGGATACAGGAAGTAGTGCCCCTGAGACGCGGGTGAAACAGCGGGAAATAGCTTGTTTACTATACATTAGCAAACACAAGATACAAGATTATTTGTAACCTTATTTACTGGCTGTAAACTGAAAGACATTGTGTGTTCGCAAACGAGATGAGGACTCGAGTTTATGGAAAATAAGAAAAATGGGCCAATTTTGTTTATCTCACGCTGGTGTTATACCTTTTTTGAATATGTCGGTGTATTTTGTTTTTGATGTTGTTTGTGTATGATAACGTATACAAGCTATGTGGTAAGGATTTTTTTTAAGTTATTTGGGAAATGTTTCAAAGGGTAATTGATGCTCAATTTTGCAATGTTTGATTTAAAATAACAATGTTTTGCAGTAAAATATTTTTTTTCATGTAAAAAATAGTCATTAGAAATATTTACTTACTAAGTGGTCAAACATATTTAATACCAGTTTCATAAGTTTTAGATCAAGCTCTATAACAAATAGCTACCTTGCAGATACATACAAATGTTTTTAAGGTAACCTAAAAATCAGTAGCAGAGATTTCCCAAAAATAAAAGCAGTCCTGTTTTCATACACACAATTTGAACAACTATTTTAAAATCCTTTTTCTATTTACCAGGCAAATATTAATTTATTTCTATAGAAAAAATAAACAATATGAATATAAAAACAAAAACTTACTAACTATATCAGTATCCTTTTAACAATCATAATCTTTTTTTTTACCCGAACAAGGTCCATATTCTATTCAGCCAGTCCCACGAATGGTATAACATAAGGCTATCAATTACAGCATTATGACGTCATCCTATAATAATATATCTGCTTCCCAACCCTTTTATAAACCTACAAAATTTTAGGGCCAAAGGTCCGGGATCATAATATTAGGCTGTCCCTTTAGTTAAAGGTTAGTAAAATCTATTTCCATAAAATTAGAGTAGGCTATTAGTATTTAATGTTTCATGTGGGTCCTTATGGCCTCGTTTTTAGGGTTCCGTACCCAAAGGGTAAAACGGAACCCTATTACTAAGACTTCGTTGTCTGTCTGTCTGTCTCCAGGCTGTATCTCATTAAGCGTGATAGCTAGAATGCTGAAATTTGATGATGATGTACACCCGTTGCCGCTATAACAACAAATACTAAAAAAAATTTAAAAAATATTAAGGCTGTTGATTTATATTAACTGCAAAATTGTATACTAGTAGCGCGATCTATTAGAAATAATGTGCAACTTAAGTAACTCACACTTGACCATTCCTATTGTACTTTTTTCACAGATAATGGTACGGAACCCTTCGTGCGCGAGTCCAACTCGCACTTGGCCGGTTTTTGTAAGAAAGAGGTTATGGTCCATTTGGGTACAGTAATGTTTTGAGCTATCTTTGCTAATATTACGGAGGTAAGAAAATGTTTTGCCTGTTATTTGGGCTTTTGAATATGCTGGTATTTTTAAGTTTTTGTACTTATGATGACTTCCTAGCCGATTATCGGCCACGGCGGCTGTTCTCATATAAGGAGATCAGCCAGCTGCGCAGGACATATTATAGTGCACAAGCATTTGCGCTGACACAGGTGCACTCCCTATTCCCTCACTCTCATAACCCGATGGGATGGCAATCCGACACGACCGGTGAGAGATCAGGCGCAGGATCTACATTGACGTGCTCTCCGATGCACGAGTGTATCAATCACCAACTTCCAACTCTGGGCTGCTTTGTGAAAGTTTCTAAAACTCACAAAGCGATTTCGGCCCGTCCCGGGAATCGAACCCGAGACCTCGTGATCAGCAGTCGGCTATGCGACCACTAGACCAACGAGGCAGTACTTATAAGATGTTATTAAAATGAAAAATAGTCTTCATGGTAACATTTTTGAAAAATGTATCTGTAAGTTTTACATTCAAGGAACGTAAATACGAATGTAAAACGTTACTGAATATATTAATTAATTTAATGTACAATATCAATATTGGACACAAATATACAACGAAAAGTACCACAAAAAGCTTAAACCATTTTCAGTATTTTCAACCTTTAATTTTTAATCCCCTTGAAACCTGAAGTTCTTTAGCCCCATTTAACAATGACCATTACACCGAGCCTTTTCAAAAAAGGCTTTATTTGCTTATCGGACCTCGCCGGTAATGCCTACATTTGTGTTTCATAATCTCTATATGCTATTATACTATAACAACTTTGTATGGCTACGGCTACGCATGGCTACGGTTTCGTAGCCGCATAGGAGCGTAGCGGCGTAGTATGTAGCGTAGCGTTGCCGTAGTATGCAAAGCTTTTGAGCTTTTTAAGTACGTAGGTTATATTTCTATAGAAACTTATTAATTTGAATGGGGTAGTTTATGTTAACGTTTTATTATGTAACTGTTACTTTATTTTTATGAAACTAACGTACTTATTAGAAATTAAATGAAAATGTATAATCTTATATATAAAAAATGAATCGCTAAATGTGTTGGTAAGCGCATAACTCAAGAACGGCTGGACCGATCGGGCTTATTTTGGTCTTAAAATGTTTGTACAGATCGAGGGAAGGTTTAAACGATGAGAAAATATGATTATATAAAAAAAAAAAACAGGATCCGCGTACGAAGTCGCGGGCAGAAGCTAGTGTAAAATAAATTAACTATGACTGACCCGGTTTTTATTAACAAGCTCCTTAAACAATGTGGATGAAATATATTAATTTGATTTATTATGCGCACCCTGGGATTTTTATTAAAAAGTTTATGTATTTATTTTGTGATTATAATATTTAAAATCTGACAAGGTAGATGTGTATTGTGTTGTTTAAATATGAATTATATCTTATTAAAGAAATCGGTACACTCATGAATTTAGTCTAAATATAAATTGACTTATCATCCAATATTTTCCATTCAAACCATTTTCATGATACAAAACAACACACAAGGAAAAAACATTTTAAGAAAACATACAAAATAATCTCGTACCTTTCTCACGTTCACGTGTACAATAGAGAGAAGTACTAGCTACCTACAAAAAGAAAACTGCGAAAACCTTTGATCAGAAACAGGCAACTTTGATGTCAAAACGGCGTAAAACTCCTAACAATAATCCCTCGCAACCTTTTCCAATATTCAAGGACAAACAAAAAAAAACTAAAATCCATTTCTTTTCAGGTGACGACAATGAAAATCACGACTCCGGAACCACACGCGAGAGCTCCCGAACTACAAGCAAACATGACCTGAAAAATGTGAAACATGAAAGTGGAAATCGTCTTCGAACCAGACAATTTTACTTTGGACCTATCCGACTTGTCTACATCAATGTATCTCACCGATATTTACGTCAACAAGACTTTAGAAGTTAACGAAACAACCAATGACTTAGTGTACTCAAATCAGTTCGAAGATGACCCCTTAATAGTCTTTTTAGTCATACTAAAATGTCTTATAATGCTCTTTATTATACTAGCGGCAATATTCGGCAATTTGTTAGTCATAGTGTCAGTGATGAGACATAGAAAGTTACGAGTGATTACGAACTATTTTGTCGTGTCATTGGCTCTGGCTGATATGTTAGTAGCCATTTGGGCTATGTGTTTTAACTTCAGTGTGGAAATCACTAATGGGGAGTGGCTATTTGGCTATTTCATGTGCGATGTATGGAATTCCCTGGACGTTTATTTCTCATCTGCTTCGATACTGCACCTTTGTTGCATCAGCGTAGACCGTTACTACGCAATAGTCCAGCCTTTGGACTACCCTTTAATAATGACGACGGCGAAATTGGGCATCATGTTAGCAGTAGTATGGTGCAGCCCTGCTTTAGTCTCGTTCCTGCCTATCTTCATGGGCTGGTACACGACGGAGGACCATTTGAACTTTAGGAAGAGGTTCCCAAATGTGTGCAGTTTTACCGTGAATAAAGTGTACGCTGTGGTGTCGAGTAGTGTTAGTTTTTGGATCCCTGGAGTCATCATGCTGTATATGTACTACAGGATTTATTTGGAAGCTGAAAGACAAGAGCGTATGTTGTACAGGTGAGGAAAATCTTTAGAATAAGTTTTTAATATTAGTGAAGAGGGATAGTATCTATACCTAAAATTATTTTTGCAAAGTTCAATACATAAATC
Source organism: Heliothis virescens (assembly GCA_002382865.2). NCBI lineage: Eukaryota > Metazoa > Arthropoda > Insecta > Lepidoptera > Noctuidae > Heliothis > Heliothis virescens. Next base: position 8,252,915 of record NWSH02000081.1, on the reverse strand, counting down.
ACAGATGTATAGTAAATAATAAAGTACTGGAAGTACCGGTAAATGCGGTAGTGAGGTACATTACACTAGTTTTGTTTCTATTTCTTGCAACGTGAAATATATAATTTCTTGTAGATTATTTGATACTGAATCGAAGACCAGACATAAAGTAGGTCTAGCAAGTCGGGATATGGAGATTTACCACTCGTATAGTCTTTATTATTCTTCATTTACTTAATCTAATAAAACATGAAGTTTTCGAGATAGATCTTCTCTAAAAGGCTTATTTGTTAGTTAGAAAACATCTTTGTCTGACCTTTCAAGACAGTTTGATATTTGCAAACATTTTGCAAAAAACACAACCCCATTTATGACACAGGAAATAACAGTTCAAAACAAACATGCAAAATGTCAAAGACTTTCATATAGTGCTTTTAAAAAATAATAAAGCTGTGTTCACATTCATGGCTAAACAATGGCTCAGACAACGACAACACGAATTATTATTGTTTGTTTGGCAAAGGTTTTTCGTTCAAAAATGAGACGCTCCATCTTTTAAATGCCATTCAAAGTTGAAAAGTGACAAACAAGCAAAATAGAAGCTAAATGCCACGAAGTGGATTTTCGAATCTTTTCTTACTTATCAGATGTTTTCTTCACGGTTTAACCGTGAAAGTAATTCTGCCTGTCTGTTCGGCTATAATGACTAACCTACTAAGCCGATTAAAGATTTTGTTACACTGATTATAGCCTGAAAAACAACTTACTTATGCTACTTTTACTACTACACACATCAAAAGTGTCTAGGGATCAACATATATTTTTGCAATAACTTTTCTCCTGATTGATATTAATTAAAATTTTCTTTAAGGATTCATCAAATAAAGTGTTTTCGTTTGTCACAGTAACGATAAACCAAGTCACCTTTGCATTAATAAAGAAATTTGCCATTTTCCTAATAAAGGGATTTTTGACATTTGAACCACTAACACAAAAGTTTGAAAAAAAGACTGAAATAACAGTTTTCTTTAAAATTTTATTGGGTAACTTAAACAATTAATAATCCGTGTTTCTACCGCGAACACTAACAACACAAGAACATCGGTTTGGCATACTCAAAATGAGTTCATCCAAATCACGCTGTGGAATGGCCGCCCATG
>NWSH02000081.1:8206338-8248698 GCA_002382865.2 Heliothis virescens | reverse complement strand
TGGGTACCGTGCTGGAGCGCCATGGAGGACGGTATCGCTGCACCACACGGAGACAAGACCGATACATTCAAATCTTAACTCGAAGAGCTACAACAATAACCGCCATGATGTTAGCCGTGAGGCTTCATCACTCTTCAGGGAACTTAATTAGCGACCAAACAGTCAGAAACCGCTTGCATGAAGTGAACCTTCATTCCCGAAACCGCTACGGGTACCACCTATAGCAATGCACAATCGTAGGATTCGATATCAATGGGCTCTTGAACACAGAAATTGGGCAGAAGAACAATGGCGTTTCGTGTGCTTTTCTGATGAGTCTCGTTTTGGTATGAGACCGGATACAAGACGTATACGACACTGGAGAACCCCTGGACGCCAACAGCGATTAAAATCCTGCCAGGAAGTCATCCTTATAGTGGTGGAACCATCATGGTATGGGCGGGTATTTGGATCGGCGAAGAACTGAGTTGATTTGGATCAGAGGCAATCTCAACGCTCAAATTTATGCTGAGACGATTGTATCAGACGTCATCGTTCCTCTACAAGTGCAAATCGGTCCCTTATTTCAGTTAATGCATGATAATCACGACCGCACACCGCAAGAGTTGTAAGACAGACTCTCGCCGCAGCTAACATCAATGTCCTGCCCTGCGTGCTTCGGTAACGTGTCCAAAGTCGACTGATAACACTCTGACTTGTATTCAGAGCTAAAGCCACAGTACGTTGCCGGGAACCAGCTTCTATCATTCCCACGGCTCTGAGCATTTCTTCCCTGCTTAAATGACGTCGCCGCTCCATAATAACGTTGGTTTTAATCAGTAGTAGGGAAACAGTAGCACTAATAATGTCTTCAATGCGTTGTATGTTTTTATAGGGAAAATATTGACAGCTGATTTTCATCTTTTACTCGAATTTGATTCACAGTTCCTGATTCAAATTATGAAATGCACCAAAAAGGATCCATATGAATTTATAAAATCATAAATTTATTACAAAGCCACATCTCAATCTCAAGAAATCCGCATAAAAATGCTTGATCCCTAGACACTTTTGATGTGTGTATTTGAGTGCAGGAAATAGTCCCCTTGAGATATGGACGGAACCGAGGGAAATAGCTAGTCATTAATAACTCATACGTAGCAGTCTTAATACGTCTTACACTAATAGATAACAGACAAATTAAAATCCAATTCTATTTATACATATATTTCTATACATATACTCCAGAACCGAAAATAAGTACTTCATGAATATTAAATTTTCCGCGTTTTCTCGGAAAAACCGATATTTATTGATAACAGTTACCCACGTGTGCGTACTATCTAATACAAACGATAAGGAAACAATATAAATATGATACCATATCAGATAAGCACTAGATAACTAGTCACAGGTTTGAATGAGAAACACGATTTTGATTATAGTTCATTGTATATGTAGGTAGTAGCTTCTGCCAGTGATTTCACCAGCTTCCAGAGGTAACTACATCCCGGTCCCGGGATAAAAAGTAGCCTATAATATTATTCTGATGTAGCTTACAAGCTATATTACTGCCATACAAAGTTTCATCAAAATCCATCCAGTAGTTTTTGCGTGAAAGAAGAATCAACATCCATACCGACATACATATAAAATTGCGCGTTCATATTATTTTTATTATTTCAACAATTTTAGATATTATTTGTTGGATATTGATCAATGTAGAACAATAACGTCATTAGTTTTATGAGATCTCAATACACACATTTTTGACTAAAATCCACATTTCGTCTGGAGCTCATTGTATACCAGGGCCGCGATAACTCTTTCAAGCAGTCCCGCCTGTGACTTATATCACTGGGGTTCGAATACTTTATTTGTTTGCTTAGCACAATACTAAAAAGATATTCTTACGTACGATATGATTCATAAAGCGTTGAATAAAAAACACATGATACTGTTATGAGCTTAGTCTATATATAATGTATAGGTACGTTCAAAATAATACTAAATAGTAGCTGAAGCCAATTAACTTCAGTAATTAGTTAATTAACCTAAAATTACATCACAACATAAACCCACAAAAATGTTGTCACCACTGACTCGTCGACATCAAAAGACTAACTAACATATAAAGGCAACAGGCTCCCCCGAGCCTTACCGTATCGAGAGCCGCCTTAATGAAGCTAATGTCTTTGTCTATCCTCGAGATAATGAGAGCGAAGGCCGGGGTTACATTAAATAACGGCGGTTTGTTTGTTTATATTAAAATCGGCTTGCAAGCTGGTGTATTAGTAGAGATAGAATTTCTATAGCATATGAGTTTTAAAACGAATATCATAAGATTTTTTTCAAAATCAAAACTTAAATTCAGAAAAAAAGGTTTAGTTTATAGAAGACTATTGACCTTACCTTCCTATAACAAAGTCTAATATTGACTTACTAAACACGTGGCCAGTTACCCAAACCACCAGACTAGTTAGAAGGTAGACCCGTTCATTACAGAACAAAATTAAATTTTAATCACGTAGAAACTGGTAAATTTTACCGCTTTCCAAAATAACGTGAGTTGGGTCGTTGATCACGTCAAAAGGTTGACCGCACAGTGAATTCTTAATTCCCTAACCCGACGACCGTTGATTACATTTTTCACAGTTAATTTAATCGGCCGGTTAAGTATTTAACTGTTTAATGGAATATTTAATTTGACTACTTTCACAGTTTAGTTTTTTTGGGGGATGTTTACAATGGTTTTGGAGGATTATGTTTTTTTGGGAAAACTCGTAATTGAACATTTACTTATCTAATAACTATTAATATGATACATTTATCTAATATCATAAAAAAACGAAACATTTTATTGTTTGTTTATTTGTACCCAAATGCTCCGAAACTACTGAACACTTTTGGGAAGCTTTTTGTCCTCGAGTAAAGGCTATATTTTGTCAGGGTATTTATACGGTAAGGGGTTCCTTCGGGGATTAAGCCACGAGAAAATTGCTAGTTCGTTTTAATAACTTGGAGTATTGTACAGTTAATGCCAGCGTTATTTCAGAGAGTTTATTAAAAACCTGGCCATGTAATATGCTATATTTTCCGAAAGAAAAATTGCAGTAATCTTCAACAACTAAATGTAGGTAAAATACACTCTTACGTAAGAAGTGTCACTATGCCCAAGCTAGATTCTGGCTCGATGCCAGGCTAGATTTTATTCCAATCAAAACCAGGTGTGCAGTGTACTGTTTACTGTACATTTTTTTATTATTTTTATACAAAAAGGTTACCTACTTTTTATGCTACAGTATTTTGAAGCAATGTCCTAACAGCACCAAAATCTTTAGCATCAATCGTATCAGCAACAGTTTATTATATTATAAACTTATAGCATCTACCCTAATTTCTAGGACTGTGATATACATTTCCACAAAGTTCTGAAGCAAGTGGAATGCTCCAGTTCTTTTTGCAAGAGTATGATGATAATGTCGTCCCTTATCAGGGACATAGGGCTCGCAGAGGATTTTTCCACTCCTTTCGATCCTGGATCCTAGATTGTTATGAGGAGACCAAACAACCATCTGTCCAAGCAAGGCCTAACGTAGCAAGCGCATGGGAGGAGACGGCCGGGCCGCCCCCGTATCACCTGGAGCCGCTCAGTTGAGCAAGAGGCTGCGTCAACTGGTCTCGGCTGGAAGGACATCGAACTTGCACCAGTATAAAATATGGGAATTACTGCCCGTACCCGGATAAAATATAACCTATGTCACTCGTGGATAATGTAGCTTTCGAATGGTGAAAGAATTTTTAAAATCGGTCCAGTAGTTTTTGAGCCTATTCATTACAACCAAACAAACAAACAAAGTTTTCCTCTTTATAAAACAATATTATGTAGTTCGACTATATAATTCTTCATAACATAATTGAATTGTTATTTCCCGTAATCCTCACTAAGTTAATTACTTTCAAATTCAATCAATATGTTAACTGAAGCGTATAAATTGTTTATCCGATACTATTTTTCTGCAAATTCTATCGTTGTTATTTTATTTTGTGAGTACATAAATTGAACACATTTCTCTTGTTTTGTTTTGTTCCATAAACAAAGGAGGTCCGGTGTTTATTTTTAAAACTGCGACAGTTCTTATGAAGAACATTTTAGTTTTGAAAATGGAACGGTTGGGTTTTCTTTTGTTTTTCTTTGACATGTTGTGGCTATACAAAGAAATAGTTATTGTAGATGCGTTTGAATATAAATACAGTCAAAACCTCATATAACGACATCGAAAGGAACGTATAGTTGCCGACGTTATATCCGATAGTCGTTATAAGCAATAACAAATATATAAGAATAGTTTACTAGGAATTCGGACGGGACCATACAATCTAGCCGTAATAACCAATAGGTCGTTGTAAACGGTGTCGTTATAAACGGTTTTGACTGTAGGTGTATATTTGAAAAAAGATTAACAGCTCAGTTTTTCAGGTTTCATTTAAAGTTCTAGATAGCTATCTGACAGATAATGCCAAGTAATCAAAATCCAAAATATGCCATAATCATCACTGGCCTCAGGACATCTTGGTCACATGTTCGTTGCAGTTGTTACTGAGGTAAACAATTCTTCTTGTGATTGAATAGGCCCTTCGAGAAATTTTTGCCACATTTATCGTAGGTGAAACGGGTAATCCACGAGTAAAGGAACATGTTACAACCATGTTGCAGTTTCAAAATTATTTTTACCTAAAAAAAATTAAAATGCCTATAAATTCAACCTCTCCTTCTACGAATTTCTCCTTACTAAAAATATTCTCTAGGCCAAAAATATCAATAGACTTGAAAGTTTTATTCCAAACTAAAAATATTCTAGTTCCCAAAAGTTATATATTACATTCCAACAAGTATTTTTAAGTTGCAAAATTGTAAACACCGCGTCGGGAGACCAATCCTGTAAATAGCTTATATAAATAACCGACCTCATTTTGATAAAGGTAGTGACCCACTTTGGGCACCGCTTCAATATCATACCTGTGAATTCTACAGTATTAAACCTTTAATGGAAATATCGATTTTAGCATTAATACAGTTTACACATAAATAATTGAGTGTAAGTGACATTTAGTTGGTAATTAATTGAACATCTGTTGATTATCTGTTTCAATTCCTGCTTCGGTGTAATCTTTACTATTATTACAAATGCGAAAGTAAATAGTTCTATAAGTTACTAGCCAGAAAGTCTGACAACCAGTCTTACCAATGGGTATCGGGTTGCCCGGGTAACTGGGTTGTTTAGGTCAGACAGGCTATCCCCACTAGGTGGGGGGATTGTGGGCCTGCCGTAAGGTGGGCAGTCGTCGGTGGGAACCTGGACGCTATGGACTCCCAGGCCCCAACCACTCAGGCGAGGTCGGAGTGCCGCTGGGTATTTTTAGTGGGTAAACCGGGAACGATCGTACCGGGAAGTCCCACATACCCCTCTCCCGTTCCCCGACGGGGATGCGTAGTTGTCATTTTTTCCCAGTGACAAAAAAAAGGTCTGACAGCTTCGTTTCATGTAAAACACTGGTTCTCAGCTGCATCCGGAACGTAGTTGATAAAGGCTAGGCAGATGATGATGTTATTAAATCGTGCTTAAATGGCTGAACCAGAATGGCTTGCACAAAGATAGACCCTGAAGACGAACATAAGCTTCCTATTTTTCACTTTAAATCACAATAAATGATAACTACAATAAATAATTTGAACATTAAAATAACAAGAATCCAAGCAACTTCTAATAAGCTTACTCTTTGCAAGACAAACCTTCAACTACAAAATAAACTTCCAACCATCACCATTCCGTCGGATTAAACACGAAGTTTCGTCGCTTGCATGGATTAGTACAACTTCCCACCGATAGATGGCGCTTACTTAAATTGAGAGCGCAGGGACACCTGTGAAAACAGTTGGGTATAAACTTTCTAAACGCTTAGCGCTAGTTCAAGTGTTTAAGGCTTATGGACATGAGTCGACTGAAGTAGGTTCATAACGGAATATTAAGATTAAGCTGATAATAATTATTACAATAAACGATTTCAATAATTTTAACGTAGAATTACGTAACTCTTAATAAATTAACTCGTTATAAAAGACAAACGTCAACTACAAAATAAATTTCAAACTATCACCATTCCGTCGGATTAAACACGAAGTTTCGACGCTTGCATGGATTAGTACAGCTTCCCACCGATAGATGGCGCTTACTTAAATTGAGAGCGCAGGGACACCTGTGAAAACAGTTTGGTACAAACTTTCTAAACGCTTCGCGCTAGTTTAAGTGTTTAAGGCTTATGGACACGAGACTGAAGTTAGTGCAGTGAATAGAGGATTTAAATGCAATGTATTTTGGGATATAGGTTGAATAAGTTGTAGGTACTGTCTGTTCGTGAGTGTTGGAAAATTGGTTACGCAAGATAGAATTTTATTAGTGTCTATTTTTTGTGGCGACTTATGGTTAGATAGCTCTAACTATTTAGAAAGTACATTTTGTGACTTGTTTGTGTATTTACTAGTGATCATGATGATGATGATGATGATGGCGTCCTAGCCGATTATCGGCCACGGTGGCTGTTCTCATATAAGGACATCAGCCAGCTGCGCAGGACATATTGTAGTGCACAAGCATTTGCGCTGAAACAGGTGCACTCACTATTCCCTCACTCTCATAGTCCGATGGGACGGCGGCAATCCGACACGACCGGGGAGAGATCAGGCGCAGGACCAACATTAACGTGCTCTCCGATGCACGGGTGAATAAATCACCTACTTCCAACTCCGGGCTGCTTTGTGAAAGTTTCTAAAACCCACAAAGCGATTTCGGCCCGCCCCGGGAATCGAACCCGAGCCGAGACCTCGTGCACAGCTCGGCTATGCGACAACTAGACCAACGAGGAAGTTCACTAGCTATCATACCAAGCAGCCGGATGAAAAAATGCATTGAAACTTCTTTGATATTTAACACTAATTCTCCAGATAAGCCAGTTCAAAACAAACAAACTCTTAAGCTTTATAATATTAGAGATTGTCTGTGGCTAAGAACTTTTATGAACGAACATAATATATTCTGCAGTCGTAAAGACTACGGAATAAGTTAGTAATACATGATACACGTGTTAGAAAATGTACGCGTGTCATATTGCTGCTAATGAAAGAAAAATATGGATTTCATTTTCTTTATGCTTTGATATTGAAAGAGTTATAATGAATTGATTTGTTTTATTCGCTAAGTCGATTCACTTTGTTTGAAAGGGTATTCTTCACAGGTGGTCCCATGGTAAGGAGACCAGGATCTGATGATGGGATCCTGGACAAATCGAGAGAACTCTTCAAATTTCATACGCTTTTCTTTGTCGATGATACTATTACGGGATCGACTGTCACTGTGGGTGGGTATGGGTATTAAAGATATTATAGTTTTAGACCCGAAAACTGTTTTTTTTTGTTATAATATTACTTTTCGTCAAAGATATACGGAACCCAAATCTAAAGAAAAAACCTAAATCTAGATAGGCCTTTACTTTTTTCGTTTCTTCATCTTAATTAATGTCTAGCCTTTTATTGCTCAAAATAAGTCAACAAGGCCACAAACAGGCATTATTTCCACTTCTAGTGTCTACTTCTTGAGATTAACATACACAAACAAACCAATAATTTTTATTAGTAGTCACAAAGTCGTTTAAGCGAAAAATATTAGTACTTCAACGTTAAGTTGTTTTTCATGAATCTTGATACTTTTATTAGTTTTCGTCTTTTCGTATCAAGCAATAGTTGATGTAAATAAGTATGTAGTTTACAAGAAATATTTTGCCCTTGACTTGAAAAACAACTATGCAAAAATATCTTAAACTAGCTTCCGTCAGCGGTTTCACCCGAATAAAAAGTAGCGTAACTTCTTCCCGTATCCAGACAAAATATAACCTATTTTACTTGGGAATAGTTCAGCTATCTAACAGCGAAAGAATTTTTCAAATCGGTTCAGTAGTTTCGGAGCCTTAAGTGTACAAACAAGCAAACAATTTCATTTCTTGCCTAAAATATTAGTATAGCTAGTGAAGATAACTTCAAGTTCACCTTGCCATAATAATAAAAGTCCAACTCAATTTAGCAGAACATGCAAAACAGTATGAAACTCTTCAGGAAATTTTATAAGTAAATTGAATAGACGGCGAGCATTTATTAACATTCAAACAAAACACCGCGAAAGTGCAGAAAGTATTTGCATAGTATTAAATTAATCTTTGCTGTTTCCCCGCAATTAACAATCAAGAATTTTTCTTTAAACTCGTCGGCGGAAAAATTAAGAGAAGCTTATGAATAACCGCACAGGTCGGATGGTCATGGTTAAGCAATAAATGGCGCAGTCGGTCCGTGAATGGGTGACTATCTATATCAGAACGAGTGTCTCTAGAATGGATCGTGAAAAATTATTGAAATTTTTGACTGATTTATACATAGTTCAGTGTTATCAGAATATCGACTAAGAACTACATATATTGTTATTGGAAAAAATATGACTTTCAGTTTAAATACATCTAATGGAAAGTCTTATGGTGGATTGCAGCATATAGGTAACTATAACGATAAATCGCACCATACTATACAAATCATCAAAACGCCGGCAATTCGAATCCGCGATTTGACGGATGGTAAAGGTTTGGTTATCGGCACAGTTACATGTTGGTGCATATCCATAGCTTTAGCATACCTATGCGTGTAAATATCTGCTTACAAAATAATTATAACAGTTTAGTAAAAAAAAACTAAAACTAAAAACTAAACTAAAAGGCGTCGAAAAATTCCTCCCCATCGCTGCCGACCGGGAGCGTGCCCAAAAAGCTGGCCGCATTGCCACCCTGAATGGCTTAATCTTTGACCAAGGTAGTAGCCAGCCCTTTGGTTACGGGTAATAATTAATTATTTACAAAATGAATTACCTGCCAATATGAAATTATACTTCTCTACCTGCAACATTGTTGAACACACTATGAAAGTCCAACAGTTTTAAAACAAACCTAATTTCAGAACCTAACAAAGTTGAGCAACTATCGAGCTTCGAACTCGGGTCTTTCCGCTGTAACTTCCACTTTATTGTCATTTGCGCCTAGAATGTTCTGGAACGTTTGTAAACTAGGTTTCCCGTGGTCGTGTTTAATTTTAATCAAATTATTATTTTGTGCGGACTTTTAATGGATTGTTGTTTGTGTGCTGCTAATTAGTTAATGTTTAGGCATATTGTTTTAAGTATTTCAAGAGGTAAAATATCTTGAATTATAATAAATGACTCACAGTTTTGGGTGTAAGAGAAAAAAAATGTTAATATAATAAATGTTATTTTTTTTAGTTTTCATTTGGCAGTCATTACGTCGGAAGCCAGTCTTACCGGGGTGTTTTGGTTTTCCATATTATAATTGCATTGTAAAGGCCAGATAGGCATTCGGTACATGTAAGATAATCAGTTACATTCAGTTAGACTAGAAGCCGACCCCAACGTACTTGAGAAAAAGGCTAACAGATGATGATACAATTATTGACCTGTCCAACCAGACTTCAAGTATGACACAAATAACTACAAAAACATTTTTTTTATATATAAAAATAAAAAAATATATTTTGGCAGAGACAGTTAGTTGTAATTAACACCAGCAATATTCTTATGTACAATCTCCCAAAAGAACACAATATTGCGCCAACAAAATTGCACAGATGAAGTCAATATTGGGCAAGCAATATCAATATTGCAAGTCGTAGAGATATTCATTCACGGTCTTCAACTAAATAGTGATGTGCACATTGAGATTCAGTTGTGATATCGATAGATTTGTGCTGTAACTATATTTAAATTAGACAACCTCGTTATTTAGTTGTTAAATAGTATAATTGTTTTACACGAGGTCTTATGTACGATTTCGATCCGGTACGTATCGCTCTGTGCGTATTAAGAAATTCTCACAAAAAAGTCTGGACTCTGGAAGTTGGTAATTACTCCTGTAAACAGCACAAACAAGCACTTTATTAGTCTCGCTTGATATAAATAATTGATATTAATAATAAATATCTCACAATGGAATTATCAAATAAACTAAGTATCAGTATCGTCATTTTTATAAATTATTCATTAATGTTTCACTATAAAAGACTTTCATTCCACAATTTGCGGGAAAACCACTAAGTATCGATATCCAAAAACTATCGATAAACTGAAGTATCTAATCAACACTATCTAGAACTCAGTTAGTCTGGAACCGACTGTGCTAACAAGAGTAACGTCTCGGGTTAATCCTTGAGGTTCTAAGATCACTGCAAACTGCAGATATAATTCAATAGAAGTGGCTAATCCTTCACCATTGCTTTATAACGTTAGGGAGATTTACAATCTATACTGATATAATAAAGATGTAAAGTTTGTATGTTATGTTTTTACGCTTAAACGACTAAGCCGAAATAGAACTTTGACATAGTGATAGGTATCCTAGGGAAGGATAAATTATGAAACAATGGAGAAGACTTTTTTTCCTATTTGGGATGTAATTTCCTCGGGGTATGGATTAAGTTTAATGTTTTACAAGAAAATTGCCAGCATAATAATTTACTATTTCAAGAGTATCTTCTTTTATGTAAAGGATAGACGCGATGTGTGGCTGACAATTTATTTTGAAGTTAATTGTGAATACAATCAAAGTTTTTGTCGTTTTTTTTAAATGTTTGCTATGTGATGAAATATAGTTTTCATCATATTGATAAATAATTGATAAATAATCCTGATTAAACTATGGGCCCACTAAAAAATTGTGTGCATTTTTCTTTACCAAACGTAACCTAATATTCAAAATTGTTACTTGTCACTTCAAAAATATTTTCCAAAATACTGCATATTTTGGAAAATATTTTTGATGTCCCCCAAAAAGTTTAGGCGCCCGATAGAATCGTGACCCACTTGAGAATCTATTAACCCACAAAACATCAATTTAATTTAAGATGAGCCCAAAGGCACCGCTAAGATTAAGCTTGGTAAAGACCACTTCAGATGGAAAAGGTAATTTTGTACCCACAGCTAGGGACAGGTTGAGAATTTGCTTTTGTGTTTGAGGAAGTAGGCTTAGGTATATGAAATAGGTCTGAATTGAATTGAAATGTTTGAATTGATTAAATTATTTATTTACTTAATTGTATATAATGAGGAAACTACTTGAACTTGAAAACAATCTTCAAGAAATGATCAAGCTTATAATTACAATTTTTAGAAATTATACCTTAATGGTTATTCAAAATTATATTGTGTTATTTTATGTTTTTTTCTTCTGGTACTTTGTATTCAAGTAGCTAACTTATGTAGTTTTGAATTCATTTGTTATCAACTAGGTAATTTTTTACTTTTACCAGAGCATATTATATTTTTATCATATTTCATCATTATCATATATTTCATCATTATATTTTTATCATTATCATATTATATTTTTTAACATTTAACATAATAAAATGTTGCATGCAAGAAGCTATTGAAATAATGTAACATAATCCCATATTTCAGACTATTTTGGAACATCCGAATACTTTATAGCCATCTGACTTTTATAGAAATACTTATGGTCTTTAATTTAAACTTTAATGGTCGGTTTTTGAGCACTTCTGTCGCCTGTTTATATATTCATTTTTGGGAGATTTTTGTCTTTATTCATTTATTTCACATATTTTAACATTTTTAAATATTTTATAAATACATATAAAAGAATAAAACATTTAAAAATATAAAAAATAGGATTAGGAGGATTAGGATTATTATTATAAAATTAGAAGATTTATTGTTAAAGATTTTTTAGATAAACAGTTGACAAAAATAATCAGAAACCGACCATTAGACAGGATCTTGTGTAGAGGTCTAATATCAACCACTATGTGACCTCTAACCATTAGTTTATTATAACTATTCTGGTAATCCGAACTGGTTTACAAATTCAGTTTGGGAGTCGGTCGCGAATGTTCCGAAGTCATTAGGGGTATCAATCACAGTTACCCAACTACATTGAGGTCAGACTGACCAGATGCGGACACTGAATATTTTAACAGCTTTGGTTACTGCGGTTTTCTTAAACCTATCTATCTTATATATTGTTTGCGATAAGATATTGTGATTTAATTTGTGTAAGCTAATGTCAAATTCAATCTTTAATTGCATGTTAACGATTGGATAAGTTATGGAAATCTACCGTTAATGTTTTTTTTTTATGTAAGTATCGGGTGGGACGAATAAGGTAACGTTGGTCTAGGACTTTTTTGGACATAGATAAACAATATTTTCTTTCTTCATATTGTTAAAAAATAAGGTCAAAAATAAGGTGCATTTTTTAGAGAGAGAGAGACAGAGTTCTCTTTTAAAGAGTACGGAAATTTAAAATTATATTACAGCTTTAAATTTTATTGCCTTCTCAAAAATAGACATTTAATTATCAACAAAATAATTATAAACATACTTATTTAAAAGCTGTTCCTATTCACAAAAATACTATCTTCTCACACACAAAACCGCAAATAAAACAATACACGGAACGTATCATAAAATGAGGTCGCCATTTTCTCCTTATCAATCAATATGACCTGTTTGAACTCCGAAACAAAAGGAACACTTTGGTATTCCTAAGAGATACATAAATTATTTAGTATTAACAAAGATGGTTTGATACAGGGTTGTCAGAACTTTGACAATAATAAATGAATTTCGTGTATTTTGATGTTTCTCACTTTTGGTAACATTTGTGTACTTAGTTATGAAATTCGTGTTGATTTATATTTTATCAAGGTATGCAAAAATATGTGTTTCTCTGAGGAATCAGTTGGGCTATGTTTATAAACGGTTATTATTCACTTATGGCCGGTTTTTGAGCACCATTATCACTAGTTATAAACATCTACATATATCTATACTAATATTATAGAGCTGAAGAGTTTGTTTGAACGCGCTAATCTCAGGAACTACTGGCCCGATTTGAAAAATTCTTTCAGTGTTAGATAGCCCATTTATTGAGGAAGGCTATAAGCTACTTTTAATCCGGTTGCGCGCAGGAAAGCGGATGAAACCGCTGGCGGAAGCTAGTTTATAATATAAGGCCACCGCCCATTAGTAATATGAAGTATAGAAATTATATTCACTTAAAGTTTTTTTTAGATCAAATCCCACATTAAGAACCCTTTCTTTTGCTGAATGATTTCAAGCGTCACGTGTAGCCTATGCCTAAATTAAAAATATACTTTTGTTTACTATCATCGTCCTTGCTTTAGCCGAAAGACATCCACTCATCATCCACTGCTGGATAAAGGCCTCCTTGGTTCGCCACTGCTCGATTTTCAGCACACAAAGGAAATACAGTAATCCGTAGATGCCGCTACGGATTACTGTATTTCCTTTTATTATTTATCAACCATCATCTGCATAACCTTCATCATTTTTATACCAGATCACTTTTTATATCAGAGTTGGATTTATTTATATATTTTTTTTTATCAATAAGGATTAATTTTAGTTTAATTTATTTTTTTGTGCATGATGCGTTTATCTTAATAATAATAATCTTCATTACCACATTTACAATTTCAAGGGGTTACATTGAACTACATAGGTTTAAACCTCACAAAGTTCAAACCTCTGGCACCCAAGCTAAGATTAAACTATCTTTAATTGTATATCGTTCTTGCCAATTTTGCTTAATTGTTTTTTTAATAGTATCAGAACTTGTGCAGATGTATGTTGATGAACCTAATAAATAAATAAACTGCATATTATCGGAGTAAGCAACCCTAATATTCAGCTTTCCCAATAACGAAGTTATTATTCAGTTAGTTTTGAAATAAAATGCAAATTCATATTCCAACACTCGCCCCCAATTGAATTTAAAATGAATTATTTGCGGTCCATTAAATATTCCGTGCTAATATTAATTTTTATGTCAATTAGTTTCAATATTTAACCAGAAGAACGGTTAAATTGTCGTGGCCTTCGGTTCATAGGAATTGTAATTTTTTATTAGCCGATAAATTAAACAACCAGTTTTGGCTTTGTTGGGACAGTGACTTTTACCTTTAAAACCGGCCAAGTGCGAGTCGGACTCGCGCACGAAGGGTTCCGTACCATTATCTACGGTTTTACACGTTTATTGTATGGGGACCCCTTTAATAAATATATTTTTTAATTTTTAGTATTTGAGTTGTAGCGGCAACGGAAATACATAATTTGTAAAGATTTCAGCTTTCTAGCTATCACGGATTATGAGATACAGCCCGGAGACAGACAGACAGACAACGTAGTCTTAGTAATAGGGTCCCGTTTTACCCTTTGGGTACGGAAAAAAGTAACTTTACCTTTAAAATCAGTTAGCGTCATCATAATCTTTTTTACTGTCCCACTGCTAGGCACAAGCCTCATACAGAGAAGGAATGAGCGTTAATCACCACGCTTGCTCGAGGCGGATTGGCGAATTCAGACTTTTAAGTTCAGGTTTTCTCAAGATATTTTCCTTCACAATTTATAAAGTCATTGATGTTCCATAACAAATAAAAAGCCAGCCAAGTGCGAGTTGGACTAACACACGAAAGGTTCCGTACCATTATCTATGTAAAATGAACGTATCTATTACTTACAACTAGCCAAAATACAATCATTTTTCGGGCAGCAAAAAATAACTTTGTTTTTCATACAAATATTATAATTTGCGGTTTCACACGTTTGTTGTATGGGGCTCCCCCTTTAAATTTTTTTTAGTATTTGTTGTTATAGCAACAGAAATACATCATTTGTGAATATTTCAGCTTTCTAGCTATCATGGATTATGAGATACAGCCTGGAGACAGACAACGAAATCTTAGCAAAAACACTGTATTACGCAATTAACTAAAATTAAAAATCTAGTTCCAAAAAGATCCCTCACTTTAAAAAAATACTTCAGAATATGTTAACATACTGGCTGAAAACTATGTCAAAAACTTTTGCGCACGAATGTATTAAAAAAAAAGAAACTCCAACTTATAGTATAGTACAGTCAAGATATTAATGTTGGAACATGTTCTTATAGCCATCTGGCGCCTGAAATGTGTCAAATATGTCTTTATTTTACGTTGCGATACAGGGGTCAAACTTATAAGGACTTTCAAATTGTTATATAAGGGCTACTGGCAGCTATTTATTTTTTAACCGACTTCCCAAAAAGGAGGAGGTTCTCAATTCGACCGTATCTTTTTTTTTTTTTTTATGTATGTTCACCGATTACTCGAAGATGGCTGGACCGATATTCAAAATTCTTTTTTTGTTTGAAAGGGTGTTCTTCACAGGTGGTCCCATGGTAAGGAGAACAGGATTTGATGATGGGATCCTGGATAAATCGAGAGAACTCTTCAAATTTCATACGCTTTTTTACGTCGATGATATTATTACCGGAGCGACTGTCACTGTGGGTGGGTGGGTATGGGTATTAAAGATATTATAGTTTTAGGCCCGAAAACTGAAAAGCATAACATAAAAAACTGTGGTGGTAAAATAAACACAGTCAACAGACCTGCAGACACCGACTTCTAGAGCCATGTGAAAAGTTTAATTTTTTTATCCCTTTCAGTGTTTTTTTGTGAAGTCGGTTTTGTTTTTTTTGTAAAAAGTTTTTAATGTTGTGGTAGGCACTTGATGATATGGACAATGTTTTCAACAATAAAGTATATAAAAGACTATCTTATATCTCTTCATCATCTGCCTAGCCTTTTCCCAACTACGTTGTGGTCGGCTTCCAGTCTAATCAGATGCAGCTGAGAACCAGTGTTTTACATGGAGCAACTGCCTGTCTGACCTCCACAACCTATGAAGTTACCCGGGCAACCTGGCACCCCTTGTTAAGACTGGTTATCAGACTGACTTCTGACTACCCGTAACGACTGTCAAAGATGTTCAAATAACAGCCGGGACCCACCAGTTTATCGTGCCTACCGAAACACGGAAGAACTCGTTATGACAAGATGGTCACCCATCCACGGACCGACCGCGCGGCTTTGTCTTAGCCACGATCTTATATCTGCACATGGATAAAAAATCTATCCAGTAGTTTTAGTATGATACATAAAAACTTTCAACTTTATACCTAACAAGCTTCACCCGAGGTTTCTCTCGCGTCCCAAGGGAACAACTTCCTGTACGTGAATAAAAAGTAGCCTACGTATTATTCTGTTAAAAAACCTGTAATACTGCTAGGTTTCATCAAAATCCATCCAGTAGTTTAAGCATGAAAGAGAAACAAACATCCATACAGGTATTAACGTTCACTTTTATATATAACCTAACTAGCTACTGCCAGCGGTTTCACCCGCGTCCCGTGGGAACTACTCTGCGCACCCAGATAAAAAGTAGTCTATAGCCTTCCGCAATAAATGGGCTATCTAACGCAGAAAGAATTTTTCAAATCGAACCAGTACTTCCTGAGATTAGCGCGTTCAAACAAACAAACTCTTCAGCTTTTTAATATTAAGTACAGATTTAGTATGATCTTAAAACATTTTTCATTTGTTAATAGGTTTGGCATACTAAAAACTTTTTTGATGGATCAAATGACTTGACGTCTTTATCTCAGTAATTATAAAATAGTTGAAAGTTTTGTGCTCCATGAATTGTTAAGAGAGGTCCATTCTTCCTTAATTGAGTTTTCTTATCATTTTCATTTAAGTTCTAAAGACGTTACGTTTTAATCTTCTGCCGGGATTTTTGTAATAGATGGGATTTTTCGTAATTTTACCGGATTTGTGAAGAATAAATTAAGAATGTTGAAGAATGGCTAATGTTGATTTTTGATTTAAAGTTCAACTATTTTTTTAAATATTAATTTAAGAAACGAATGAATTATAGACGTTTTAAATTTTGACCTTTATTTAAAGACGAAACTTCAATGGTCTTACTATAAAAAAGTTAAACACGCGATCATCACGTGTTTTAAAAAATTCTCGATTCAAAATTTTCTTAAACACATGACGATCGCCTGTTTAACTTTTTTGTAGTAAGATGTGTCAATTGATATAATTACACTGACTATGAGTTTATATAAAACTTGGCGATATTACTATTTCGATATAATTATAGCCATTAAATCACAATTTAGTCCATCGCCCGTTTCTGTCGGAACCAATTATAAAGAACGGAAAAGAAAAAAAAAACCGGCCAAGTGCGAGTTTGACTCACGCATGAAGGGTTCCGTACCCCATCCCCCTTATTTTTTTTTTTCATTTTTATTATTTGTTGTTATAGCGGCAACAGAATTACATCATTTGTGAAAATTTCAGCTTTCTAGCTACCACGGTTAGTGAGATACAGCGTGGAGACAGACAGACGGATTGACAGACAGACAACGAAGTCTTAGTAATAGGGTCCCGTTTTACCCTTTGGGTACGGAACCCTAAAAAAAGTAAGCGAATATTTATATTTCAAAACAAAATGAAAAATATTACAATCTTATTTTTATTCCATTTCAATTTTATGAAAGCTAGGTATAATAATATCAATTATAAAACAATTTACTACAGAATACCCTTTTCTTAAAAAACAAGGTTCAACCAATTCATTATAATGTTATTAATCAAATCCATTACAGATTTCGAGAAATCTTTATCTCGAAAATTTCAATGTAAAAACGAAATGCCCACGTTTGTAAGAAAATCTTTCGTAATTTGCTGAATTACAAGGTCTTCATAAAGTTTTGTCCTGTTCAAAGAGCTCGCGCACACTGTTAACTTTTAGTCGGCCGATTTGATCAGACTCATAAATCAGTATGGAGGGAGGTGAATAGTACTGCACACATTACAACGATCAGGTCCGGCCAGTAATAAACCGTTTAACGGTCATTCCCAATATTCTGTCTGTCTGTTGATTTGCTTACTAGAGATAGAATTCGTTTCATACAAGTCATGTCAAATTACTATCTCTAGTAAGCAAAACAACAGAGAGATAGATTGAGAATATTGAGAACGGCCGTAACACGCTCGTAAACGAACGCTCCAGACTTTTAGTCGGCCGATCGTTTATTAGGGCTCATAAATCAGTACGAAGATATGTGGTAATATGCACATTACAATGATGAGGTATCGGTTACCGAAGAGTTGGTATCAAGATTAGCTTCAAAATAGACTGTCTGCTAGCCATCGGACTAACTATCCACCGATAGTTTAGTCTGCCGTGTGCAGGGGCACTAATACTACGTACTTTGCTGTAATAATTAAATTTTTCATTTCTGAAGAGTATTTTGTGAGTAGGTATAATTGTTGTACGTCTAAATTAGGATCTTTTGGAGTTTTTAGGTCGTCCTATTTTTTTATAATAGATGTTTTGCTGGGTTGGTTGTTACTAGTTCTATTTTATACAACGAAATACAATTAAATAATTATATAAGTTGAGATTGAATAGTTATACAGTAAATCTATAGCTGTTCCTAAGTCAAAGTCAAATGTTTTTATTTCAGATAGGCCTCTTCAGGCTCCTATTAAACGTCACACTAGTTGCATGGTTCCAAAAAGGTGATCTCATGGAGAAGAGCCGGCATGAAACTCCATAGACACTCTTTTTAAAAAGTAACATATTCACAAACATTCTATTACATAACCTACTAATATTATAAAGCGGAAAGAATTGTATGTAAATATGTCTATAGGTACTAATATTATAAAGAGGAAAACTTTGTTTGTTTGTTTGGTTGTAATGAATAGGCTCAAAAACTACTGGACCGATTTTAAAAATTCTTTCACCATTCGAAAGCTACATTATCCACGAGTGACATAGGCTATATTTTATCCGGGTACGGGCAGTAATTCCCATGGGATACGAGTGAAACCGCGGGAAAACGGCTAGTTTGTAATAAATTGGCTCAAAAAGTACTGGACCGGTTTTAAAAATTCTTACACTATTGGGAAGCTAGACTATCTCCAAGTAATGTAAGCCATATTTTGCCTGGTTACAAAAGAAATTTCCATGAGAATGGGACGCGGGCGAATAGATAGTTAACTTTTAAATTCCCGAATTGAACCGACCGTGGTCTACCCGTGACCACGACCGGTGCAATTCGGCCGAAACGTTCGGAGAAAACAGGTATCGTAAACCTTTATAATTTCATCACGAGTAAGACCCGTTTGCTGTCTAAAACTTTTAAATTACCTATAAAGATTGGTTGTAAACTTACAACAAAATCACAATTCATTCATTACTTTTACGATTTTAATTCAACCCAAAATTAGTCTAAATCAGTATATTATTTAAAAGTTATTATATTTTTAATAATACTTTTTCAGAAAGAGTAAAAATTATTGATGATTTTTAAAAAAACTCAAAGTCAAAAGTAAATCAATTTGGAGGGATTATAACCTACTTACATGAAACTTTATGAAATTCAACATAATTTAAAGGGGATTAACACAATATATACAAGACAAACAAACATACAATTGTTCTGTAAATAATCCAAGAGTATAATACATGTATGGCTCAACAATGATTATGAGAACAATACATTATTAATCCTTGTTTTTCAAGTGAACTTATTATTGTTTTAACTGTACTTTATTAAATTATAAATAAGGTTTAATTAACAGTCTTCAAAAATGGGAGGTTTTCTCTTTGAGGTGTATGAATGTATCTACAATGTACTGCACCCCGTTTAGCGCACACGATATTAGTCATAACGGCAATATTTGTGACGAATCCATCAAGTCGAAGCCGATCAAATATCCATGTGGAAATTACACTTCTAACCAAAAAAAGTACCACAAAAACCGTACGATACCTTTAAACTCCTAGACTTAGCCACAAGTGGTTCTAACGTAGAAAAAAAAGAAAATCCGTATTGTATTTTATGTTGGAGCTTTCTGTATCGAGCTCTTGACCCGGCCGCCAACGAGAGCTCTTTAGATGTTGGCCGAGACTCTTGCCTATTAATATTAATTGCTTTACGTGTCTTAAAACTGGTTCTAATTGTACATAATTGAAGGGGAAAAACAGGTACCTTTATACAAAAAAAATACGTACACATCTTAAAGGAACTACGGCCCTCCCACACATGGATAAAAAGTTTAATTATTTACATGGGAATTATATGGTATTTTATATGGGAGACCAACATACATACATACAAAATAATTTCAATGCGCAACTATCAGACTCTTAAAAACTAAAATCCATGTTTGTTCCTTCTACAACCCTTTGTGTGCCATTTCCACAGTAACACTTGTTTGAACTATCCTACAGAGTAATATGGCATTACTCTTTACCTAGGATTACAAAATGTTAGAACGTAATCCTGCACCAAAAAGTTCTAACCTTTTAATAATCCTAGGTATAAAGACTCAGTGCCTTATTTTCGTCCTTGTAAGATGTACACTCAAGATAACAACAGGCCATCTTTATTTAAACCTTAACGGTTACTTCCGTGCTTAACTAGATCAGTTTCCCCGGTTTTCCCCAAAGGTCGATTCGAATGACTGTAGCATCGACTTTGTGAAAACGATAAAATCTATCAGACGCTTGAATCGATCCAGTTATCAATCCAAGTGGGCTTTTCTTGTCGTTCACTCGGAAAGTGCTTACAGAGCCAAATGAACGAATGAAAGGAAGATCGTTTTGATTATTATTTGCGAGATATCGAATGAAGGGATCTCGAGATTTGTCTTTTGGTTGGCATTTTTCTGATAAGATTGGGCTTTCAATATAAATTGATTTGATTGAATATGTTTTTGCGAGTTAAAGGAAAAAAGTTATATTGATTACCCGGATTTTGTATGGATCCCGTCACCACCATCAACAGACTTGAAACTAACATCATAAGAAGTACCTCTTTTGATAGAACATTTCGTATTATGGCGACTTACTCCAAATATATGGTGTTTCGGATCTCCAAAACGATCAAAATATATACCTTTCACACCGGAATCTATTGAACAATGCCTTCTTAAATCTTCGACTTGAAATCACTCCTTGCCTCGGGGCACCGAGTGGCCTCGATGTGAAAAATACTCAAGAAGGAAACGAGCGCTCGAACCCACGACTCAAGGGTGCAACCCCTAACAGCTTGAATAAATAAATCGGGAATAAATTTACACCAACATAATATAGCTTTTAAGAATTGTAAACTGTGTTCAATGTTTTGGAAAAGTAGTACAAACATGAATAAAACAAATCTTGGTTTTAAGGACCACATGTATGTTTAAGAGTAGTTCAATTTTAATTACTGATTAGTCTACATTTCTATTACATAAAAAAAGAACAAATGGCGTGCTAACCGATTGTTGGCCACAGTGGCTGTTCTCTAAGGAGATCAGCCAGCTGCGTATAGTGCACAAGAATTTGTGAAGACACAGGTGCACTCTCTATTCCCTCACTCTCATAGCCTGATGGGACGGCAATCCGAAACCACTGGAGAGAGATCAGGCGCTGGACCGACACTAACGTGCTCTCCGATGCACCTAATTGTCAATAGCTGTGATAAATCGCAATGTTCAAAGGTTCGATAACTGAGTGTGAAGCATTCTACTTTTCGGAGCCAACATTTTTTTTTTTCTTAAGTAACTCTTTGTTCTGTTTTTGTCTCCAGGAGTAAAGTAGCAGCCTTACTACTAGACAAACACCTGCAGATCAACGGCATCTCAATGGGGGAGGTGATGAGAGAGAGACAGAGCATACAGATGCAGCCTATGGCGAGCAGCAAGATGAAAAGAGAGAGGAAAGCGGCCAGGACTCTGGGCATCATCATGTCGGCTTTCTTGGCGTGTTGGCTGCCGTTCTTTTTATGGTTAGTTATAAAATTTGCAAGTTCAAATCATAAAGTGGTTAATTAAGTTCTTGGAGATCAGATGTATGCTGATTGAAGGTGAAGGAAAACATCTCGAGGAAACCTGGACTATTAAAGTATAAAATCATCAACCTGCATAGAGCAAGCGTAGTGGTTGACGTTTAATCCTTCTCTATATGAGAGGAAGCCCGTGTCCAGCAGTGGTACGATAAAAAGGCTGATAAAAAATCTTTTTAAAGAGATCTAGCGGAGTTTAACCACTTCATGTTTTTTAATTAGGTGGTTAGTCGGAGACCACAGTTACTATGTTACCTTTATCAAAGTCAATTAGAATATACTCATATTTATCAGCCTGAAAATCTGTATTTTCGAACATCACATTTAACAATATGTCCGCTTTTCACTCTTTCCCACGTATGTTTTGGAGAGATGTGGCAATCAAGTTCTTCAATCTTCCAAACCTCACGATGACTACCTGTTAGATGATCAACTAGGCTTCTAAGACTTCTGGCTTCCACAGGTACATAATCACAGCTCTCTGTGGCGACGCCTGTCCGTCTCCTCCGCCCGTGGTAGCCGCAGTCTTCTGGGTGGGCTACTTCAACTCTGCGCTGAATCCACTCATTTACGCCTACTTCAACAGGGACTTCAGGGCAGCATTCAGGAAAACTTTGGATTCTTGTTGCAGGTACGCAGTTTATTATTGACTTCCAACTGCCTTCGCCCGTGTCTAGTGGAAAGTATTTAGTAGTCTATAGTCTGCTTTAATAAATGGACTATCTACTACCAAAATATTTTTTATGTTTTTTTTCAAAACCGATCAGTAGGTTCTGAAATTAGCTCCTTTACACAAACATTTTTGTTCACCTATACTCAACCATTGGTGTCTAAAATGTATCTACAAAGAAATTGCATGTAACTTAAAAAATTTGATTGGGACGTGCCTAATACGCACACACCATACTCGTTATAGTTCTGAGGTGAATTATAACAGTCTCTTTAGCTGTCCAGGGCTAAACCCCAGCTTGAATTTGCATTTGGAAACTTTGAAATCATTGTGATATTTTTTCTTTCCCCACCAGGTCACTCTGCGGAGACATCGCTCGCCGCTACTGTTGTCACCGCACGCGCCGTGAACAGCACCACTCCAATGCTTCATCAGACATACACATGAACAACTGCGTCAAATCCACATCAGCTGATGTCTTGCGTGCTCACCACGCGTCGTGCTCGCGACCTGAGGAGATTGTGTTCGCGACGTAAGGTGGTGGTAATGGACTTTATGTTTAGACACGTTAGGTTGAATTTTTAATGGCTCATAAAATCATCACCAGGATCATGTTAGGCTATAATGGATGAGTTTTTTGGAATAGTCTTTATGTTAAATGGAATAAGGTTGATTTTTGAATGGCAGCTGATGAGATGTTTTAGCGATAAGTTGGCAGATTTTTATGTTCTTCATGTTACAGAAGTTTAGTTATTAAAAAAAAAAAAGTTTTTTGTAAGTGAAATGTTAAGTATTGAACTGTTCATTGAAATATAGTAATACAGTGTTTTGTAAGAGTACAATAGAAATATAATAAAGCCTATGTTCTGCTCTTAATTTGCTACTAATGAGTTTTCAACATCATTAATTTATTTGTCTACTTAAAATTTGCGGCTGCGACCATTCTGATTGGCTGATTTAAGTAATTAAACAAGCAATTAAAGGCATGAGCTTCATTAATTACATTCAATTTATTTTGGAATGCTATATTAATAACAATGTCTGACGTAAATACTATTATTTTGTAGAATTACCTACATAAAACATAAATATTATTATTTATTTCGCAAAGAATCATTAATTAGCTTTTAATCTTCTTTGTGTACAGAAGCCATATCAACCTACCTCAATCTGTCAAATTTCTTCAATAGATTTTCAACCTTATTACAATAGTGGAAGGTTAATGTTCTATTGGTAAAATTTGACAGTTTCGGGTAGATAGATTTGCTGACTTCTGTACGTTAGCTATATTTCTAGATGTCTATATAATTGAAACGTACTAAGTACGTTTTTAAATGAAAATCAGAGTAAAAATAGTAATTATAATAAAAAGTAAAATAGAAAATATTTTTTAAAACAATTTGAAGATCATTTTTTTTATTAATAGTTGGTTGTGAAGATGGTTTATAGATTAGTATGGTTGTGAAAAGATATTTTTGTTGATTTATGTTCATAGAATTTAAGTTACATAGTAAAAAACCAAAGAAAAATGTACCTATTATTGATGCCCAGATACTAAAATGCCACTTAAACGCAAGTCATGAATATCGTGCTATCTTTGTCATTCACGTTTACTGCAAAAACAAAAGAAAGAGACAGGATAAAATTCTCTATACAGATTCAAATTACGAATAGAAAAATGATTTCGAAACCATAACGCGGCCAGTAATTTTCACATCTAGTATTTTTATTGGTCTACATCACATCGAGATCATAATTATGTTAGCTACAGATTTAGGAAGATATAGA
The DNA here is from genome assembly GCA_002382865.2 of Heliothis virescens. Classification (NCBI taxonomy): domain Eukaryota; kingdom Metazoa; phylum Arthropoda; class Insecta; order Lepidoptera; family Noctuidae; genus Heliothis; species Heliothis virescens. The sequence continues at coordinate 8,224,385 of NWSH02000081.1, read as the reverse complement.
CAGATTCGGCAACAAGGTTACATTTTTAACCGACTTCCCAAAAAGGAGGAGGTTCTCAATTCGCCGCGTGTATATTTTTTCTGACTAGAATAACTCGATGTTCATGATAGTGAAATTAATACTTTTAAATGGCATTTTTAGTATTTGGGTAAGTACTAGATTATGTAAATAATAAGCAGAAAACGCTTAAACACTTAGTTTGAAGTGAATGGTTGTAAACCATAATATTTTTAGAATATTAATCAATTGTCTATGTGTGATCATAAATGTATCAGTAAAACTATACTTTATTTTGTTTTAAACATAATATTCTCAGTTTAAACTGAGTTTAGGAAAACCCATGGTTATTTAATTAGACACAGCCGTAATCACCTACTAACCTGATAAAATTTTATCCTTTCAAGATTTTTCGAAGGCTTGGACCTCTTTAGGAGCATTAATGACCACGAGACCAATATGACAAACTTAATGTGTAAAACGCTATCGTAATTATTTGACTAGCTTCTGCCAGCGGTTGCACACGCGTTCCGTGGGAACTACTCGGGGCACCCGGATAAAACGTAGCCTATAGCCTTCTTTGATAAATGGGCTATCTAACACTGAAAATATTTTTCAAATCGGAATCGGAAATTCAGTAGTTCCTGAGATTTGCGCGTTAAAACAAAAAAACAAACTCTTCAGCTGTATAATATTAGTATAGATTTATACATCAATTTAACGATGAAAAATGTTGCTCATTACAAACATTGTAAAATACCGTGTCTCCAGCCAATAAAGTTATTCTAATAGGTAGGTACTTGTTACTCTTCTAAAACTTGGTTTTAAACGGTAAAATCAGTCCAAAATTCACAATCTTCTTAAACGCTCAAAATTACATGAATCTTTTAAAGTTTACGGACTTTTCCCAGACGGTAGAGTAACTTTGAACTTATAAAAATTCTTCCTCATTCTCCTACCTTCCATATTTCATGTCAGCATGACGTAATCACTTTCATATTCCGAATGCCATTTTTCCCCTTCGAGGTATCTCAATAAAGTAGAATAGTGATGTCGTGTGGGGAAAATGCGGGATTTGGGATTGAAAATACGGGATTTTTTGGTGATTTTTAGTTTGATTTAAACATTTTTTTTGTGCTGCGTTCATCTATAACTATTTGTCACACATTCGATATCATTTTGTCATATTTTTTATTGTTGATGGACCCAAAAAAATACGTAGGTACCTTATTTAACGTAATGTTAAAAGTTTATTATGCCTTTTAGGAGTGAACTAAAATATGCAGATATTATTATAATTACCATTTTACAATTTCTCTGTTAAAGACAGATTTTCACCCTGAGAGGTATCAAACTTGGGATTTTGAAGTGTCCAACCAAGGTTCATGATCTCTTAAAAGTCCAGACACTGTCCAATTTAACCTTTATCAATCAATCTTCATTGTGACGCCAAAACTCAAAAGGACGACCTCCTTTGTCAAAAACAGAAACTTTCACTGTCACTACCAAAAATAAAGAACAAAAGTAGATTTCAATAGATTCTGTGAAAATAAATAGACTAGCTTTCGAACTAAAGAATGGTCGATTCGCAGAATATTGTGTCGACTGATCAATGCAATAGCGGGAATCAATCCCGGAGCTATAAAAAGCGTCCCGGGAAAATGGGAGTGTTGCCAACACTAGTTGGGTTTACTATAGCATAAAATACCTTCACGAAATATTTAGTAGGTGGCATTATTGGAACGACCTTTGCCTCTTACGTAATGTATTACTTGGTCAGTTGGTATTAGGAATTGAGGTAGTTATTCATGAATGTATTGATCTGTAAGCTGATAGAGTGGTAGACTGAAACCTGGGAGTGTAGTATATGAATAAAGAAAGAGATTAAGTAATACATGACATAGTTTACTTATGTATAATCTAACGACCGTCCCAATAACCTATCTATCTCTGTATTTGCATACTAGAGGTAGAATTTTGACATTAGCCCCATAAAAGTAATGTCAAATCCTATATCTAGTAAGCAAAGCCAGCGATAGACAGAATATTGAATTTCGCAATAAGACATGACATATGACTTTCCTTTTTCATAATTCAAACTGTGTTCTTGTATAAAAACAAATGAATATCTGTACTTATTTTGTAACACGGAAAATTGCTCGCGGTGGGATTCTATAACTTACTAGCTTTTGCCCGCGACTTCGTACGCGGATCCTGTTTTTTTTATACATAATCATATTTTCTCATCGTTTAAACCTTCCCTCGATCTGTACAAACATTTTAAGACTAAAATAAGCCCGATCGGTCCAGCCGTTCTTGAGTTATGCGCTTACCAACACATTTAGCGATTCATTTTTATATTATAGACTAGCTTCTGCCCGCAACTTCGTACGCGGATCCTGTTTTTTTTTATAATCATATTTTCTCATCGTTAAAACCTTCTTTCGATCTGTACAAACATTTTAAGACCAAAATAAGCCCGATCGGTCCAGCCGTTTTTGAGTTATGCGTTTACCAACACATTTAGCGATTCATTTTTATATTATAGATTTTTACGTTGCATTGCAATTAGAGATTGAATTTTCCCGTTAAAAGCGTTAACTCCCATATAAGTTATGTTATGTATTTCAGTCTCTAATCGGAAAACAATTGATAGTTTATTTATAGAAATCCGCAGTTATGCTTTCACGGTAAAATCTGTACCTATTATAAATGTGATATGGATAATAATATGTATTAAAACATGGAGAAGGACCAAAAATATCTTCTCTGTCAAGCTTTTCACATTTTTATTGCTCGCGGCTTACACAACGTTGTTGAATAATTTACATAAATTGATGTAAATTCCGTATTCCTTATTAGAATTCCGCAAATTAACAAGAATCTCATTAGGATCCCATTAAAACAATTACAAGGTAATCCGATATAATTTACCAAGGAAGGCATTATAAATTTAATTGCGACGCCATATTTATGAGGCTGTGTCATGTTGCGTTTGAAATTTATTGTCACGCGTGACTTTAATGAAAATTCCTGGGGAGCCACTTGGATGCATTTCGAAGTATTATTATAGTGGAGATCATTTTGGTTTTAATATTATAACACCTTCTTACTGCAAGTTAAACCGACGTTTGTCAACAGTTTTGGAAAATATTGCATGCAAAGTCTCCTTTTTTTAAATCATAGATACTTATTTCTGTAGGGTTTAAATAATCACTTTGTAATGTCAGTATAAGGAAGCTTAACTGCCTCGTTGGTCTAGTTGTCGCATAGCCGACTACTGATCACGAGGTCTCGGGTTTGATTCCCGGGACGGGCCAAAATCGCTTTGTGGGTTTTAGAAACTTTCACAAAGCAGCCCGGAGTTGAAAGTTGGTGATTGATACACCCATGCATCGGAGAGCACGTTAATGTCGGTCATGCGCCTGATCTCTCACCGGTCGTGTCGGATTGCCGTCCCATCGGGTTATGAAAGTGAGGGAATAGGGAGTGCACCTGTATCTGCGCAAATGCTTGTGCACTATAATATGTCCTGCGCAGCTGGCTGATCTCCTTATATGAGTACAGCCGCCGTGGCCGATAATCGGCTAGGAGGCCATCATAAGGAAGCTGATATTTCCTATCTGACTACCTAGATACACTAATACAGAAGTCCAATATTGGTTCTGGAGTATAACACAAAATTATTAAACGCTAGTAATCTTTAATGAGGCAAAAATAGGGATTGAATGAAAAAATTGAATCCATTTAAACTATGCTAACAAAAATTGAGACAGGAACATCTACATCATATAATTTATGACCACGATTTCTGATAAGTCACTATATTTAGCGGTCTTATATTATCTGAAAGGTAATGCCTAAAAAGTTTTTTTTCAAGATTCAGATACCTTTTCTATGGTACTCTGTCAGATAGCTATCTAGAACTCTATCTGAAACCTGTCAGACTAGCCGTAATACAGGCTAATATTCTCGCTAATCAACTGTCAATTACAAAATTCTAACTCCAAATAAAAATTGTTTTCCCAACCAATTTCAAATGTACAAACCGAATTCTGAAATTTTTGTTTCGCATTTTCAGAAGTGTGCAAACGAAATATAGGGTGTTTCCTTATTTCCATTCGGCGTGCCGGTTCCGACAGGCATCCGGCACGATTCCGGTCCACCAAGTGTACTCGAAACGTCTGTATGCAAATAGCACGGCATTTTGTTCCGTTTTATTTTCCTTTTAGAGCTTGTAGTATAGCTCTATCACTTTTGGCGCATTTACATCGAAAATTCACGCAACTCAACTTTCAGTTCTTCAGTATTTCAGACTTAGTAATGATTATTAGGTATACTAATTTTTACATTTTTGATTTTAAAAGTAATTAAAATAGCGATCTCTTCCAGAATGATCTTTGGGTAGTGAATAAAATTCAGTATTCAACTGTTAATCATCAAATATGAACTTTGTGATAATGTCCAGTTGATTTAGAATACCTACTCAATTAAATTTACTCAAATAAAGCTAAGTTGTAGGATAATTTTGTTATTTACTGCCAATTTTTTAACTTGGGAGGTTATTATCTGATTCTGGTAAAACTATGTCAAGAAACTTACTTTACGATGTTTTCATATTCTGAGTAAAAACATATCTGCTTCTACTACACCTTTTATAATCCTCGCAGATTGCTTGACGCCCTTTGATTTGTATAATTACTCAATAATACTACAATAATTTTAACTATTTTTCATCCCTATAAAAAAAAAACAACACAACATTCTAAAAAGGCTTGATAATTGAAACAAAACCTCCAAAGATTACATTGAAAGGCTCTGTGAAGGCTTTGGTTGTAACGACCGAGTTTATTTAGGCAAAATACTTTGGATTGGCCGGCGTAATCGTTAGCAATCAGTGAAACCTTTGTGGTCGGGTATATCTGCCTGTTTTGTATTACCAATTTGCCTTTGTGTGTAGTTCATAGATTGGTAGGTTATAAAGGAACCTTTGTTTAATTTGATGAAGAGCTCGTGGCTAAGTCAAAGCCGCGCGGATCGGTCCAAGCAACCAACAAGAGGGGTGACCATCTTTTCATAACGAGTTCTTCCGTGTTTTGGAAGGCACGATAAACTGGTGGATCCCAGCTGTCATTTGACCATCTTTGGCAGTCGTTACGGGTAGTCAGAAGTCAGAAAGTCTGACAACCAGTGTTACCAATGGGTACCGGGTTGCCCATGCATCCGGTTATACTGGAACCCGACCCTAACATAGTTGGGAAAAGGCTACACAGATGATGATGATGTTTAATTTAATGAATTAATTTAACCTGGACTAAGAGATCTGAAATCACAATTGCGACCTACATTGTAGTGATTAAAGGCCCGTTTACACATTGCGATTTCATTGCCCGTTGCTTGCCATTTTACTGTAGGAATATTTGACAGGCGACCATTTACCTATTGCACGATTACGTTTACACAGTGCAAGAAGCATCTTGCTGCAATAAAATGGCAAGCAACGGGCAATGAAATCGCAATGTGTAAACGGGCCTTTTGGCTCAATCTTTCACTGTGTGAGAGGCCTGTGCCACGCAGTTGGACGATAAAAAGGCTGATGATGATGATGAATGATTTTCTAGTATTTATTGTATTGGTTTATGAATTTAAAAGTTTTTTTAATATATTGGTTTAAGATAAGGATACTTCTTTTCTTATTAGCTTTTCTAGAAAAGCTAAAACTAAAAGGTAAAACTGTTATATATGTAGAGGTAATGTAACTATGAAGTTACGTACTATTTATTCCTCAAACATTGTTTTGCATATAAAAGAAGGGATGAGTAAATAAGACGTATTTTCTGAAACTTGGGAGAAAAAACTTTTATTTGTTTATTTTAAAATATCATGAACAGCTTTTAATTGAAGGGTACTTTGAGGAGAGTATAAATATATTTTAAACCAAAAAAGCCCGTCTCTATACTTAACCAAGTGGGGTGAATAAAATTATAAAATCAATACTTATTTTTACATACAGGGTGATTTATCGGGTCAGTGAGGATACATCTAAAATTATAATGTGTAACGCTGGATTTTGTAAAATAATCATGACGTCATTTTTAAACATGGAAATAAGTTATATTTTAAAATTTTCTTGAGGTAAAATAATGGGTATTAACAGTAAATATCCCTTCATATATACGTCAGATACTAAACTACTAAAAATATTTTTGCGACAAATCCATATTTTTATTCTTGAAGAACATTTTCTACGAGTGTCAAATGCTATGTTAAAATATTCAATTGTCGCTACGAGTTTACTGCTACACGTGCTACGAGCTACATCTTCGTAGCTGCTTGCTACGAGTTATATTTGATACTTCATATTTGCCACTCCTTTTTTTTAAAGGATCTAAGAACTTGACGATTAAGAAAGTTAATATAGACTTGAGGAACATTATTTTTATTAATATATAATAAGAGGAGGATTGAAGACTCGTGGTACCTTGACTTCTGAAAAAGATCGTTAAACTATACTTTATTATATTATTAATAAATACACAATAAGGAAATAAATATTTTAAGTTTGAACTTTTAACCCCTTATTTTGGTATATATCTGAATTGTAACATCAAAACAGTTTGCTTGATAATTATATATCCAAATATGCAAAAAACAAGAACCACGCTATAGAAAAAATACATAAAATCTTATTCTGAAAAAAACTAATTTCTCCAAAGAAAAATACTTTTACCTTTCCCCTATGACCTTTGACACCAATTTTTACAATACAACATTAAAAAGCCCTTGAACCTCTACTATATAATTATTTCCACGTAATAACTCAAATGTTTTCTAGTTTGCCGCAATAAGGCTTGCCTAAATCGCTAGTAAATTACACCTGGTTGCTACCGTGTTATTACGAGTACACTGCGGGGAATCGACCGAATAATTAATGATGAAGTTTCTTTAGTTAGCCAACCTTGAAAGAAAGAAAAGAAAATACATTTATTGACACAAATACATGAAATATTAATTAATAAAAAATGACTATTACCTACAACCAGCCAAAATACGAACATTTTTCGGACAGCAAAAATTACTTTTGTTTTTCATACAATGAATAACAAAGTTATATATATGTTAAGTTTCATACAAATGTATGAATAACAAAGTTATAATTTGCGATTTCACACGTTTATTTTATGGGGACCCCCTTAACATATATATATTTTTAATTTTTAGTATTTGTTGTTATAGCGGCAACGGAAATACATCATTTGTTAAAATTTCAGCTTTCTAGCTATCTCGGTTTATAAGATACAGCTTGAAGACAGACAGACAACGTTGTCATAGTAATAGGGTCCCGTTTTACCCTTTGGGTACGGAACCCTAAAAAAAACGAAAAATAAACAATAAAAAAATGGTTGTGCCAAATAGACGCCAGTACAGCATTTATGCCAGACACGTAGTGCCTGACGCTGGTTTTTAACTGGGCCTATGAGGAGTTGCGGGTGTCAATCAGCTTGAAATAATTTCATGGAAATAATTATTTACTCAATAAGAAACAATCAAAATCAAAATCAAAATCAAAAAGCATTTATTCAAAGTAGGCTGAAAACAGCACTTTTCGAACGTCAAAATTACATAAGACAGCCCCAAAAACGCCCGCCCTTCACCACTTCCTATGTGTTTTTGCTGGGAAGAAGAAGTGGCGCAACAAACTCCCCAGCAACACATGTCTGTCTGTTAGATTTGAAGAATCTTACAACATTAAATATTTATAATAAATTTTATAAACATGTCATTAAACTATTAAACTATGTCAATTATGGTATAATACATAGCAAGATGCCTTCAACCACATATTGGCTAGCACGCACCCCTATATACCTATATCTATGTACTCAAGCAGTGAACTACTTAATAAAGTCTAATCAATTAATAAACTAAGCCTCCAATTGTATGGTGTTAAAGGGCGTGCCCACCTATATGGGTCAGGCTTGATTACAATATGAGCATTTCACATCAGCCTTGTAGGTCCGCAGTACAATTTATCTTAACAAAAGGAAAAAAAAAANCCCACCTATATGTAATTATTTACTAACCATATTTTTTTATCTGATGTAATAAACTTGAAGATTATTTTAAGAACACATGGAACGGTTGAGTATTTTTTAACTTTTTTTACTATAGAAATCGGTATACAAAAAAAAAATATTTAGGTGAATCGGTATCCAAAAAAAAAATACTTGCTCCTCTTTGGGAAATTGGTATAAAAAATCTTTAATTACAAGAATAATAAACAGATATTGGTTTCGTGGTCATAAGCGTGATTTCTGAGTACCTACGGAGTTTTTCCCGGATCGGGAAAAAAATCAATAATATGAAAACAGTCTACTTGTCATATTACGTATTTTTCTTTTTTTTTGTCATAAGCACAAATCTATAAAAGTTAATTCAATAAAATGTAAAAGTACAACAAAAATAGACAATATTAAAATTTGTAAAACCGAATTGAATTTTTTATTTATGTTTCATTTAAATAAGCTAAAAAATAATAAATGTAATACAAATGTGTGTATATTAAAATCGAGCAATTATGAAAATAATAATTATATTATTATAAAAAAATATATTTATTAATATACGATAAAAAGATATAATTGTAAATGAATTTTATGTATTTAAATGTTTGTATTGTACTTAGATTTTTAATAAAAATATTTTTAAGGGTGGTTTTAAAAACCGCATCTTATTTTATTGTGCAATCTATTTATACTCTTTGTATAGGCATGACGACATGGTAAAAAATAAGCAAATCCACTTAGTCCATAATTTAGATTATTGCAAAATATTGGACACGTATTTTTTGTTTTTAAAATACTATGAAAAATAACAAAGATAATGAGTGTTGAAGTTCAGGAGTGGGGGGTTCTGACGTCACGCCTATGCAAAAATCGTACAAAGGTGTGACGTCACGCGCAATTTCAACGGTCTGTAACTTCGTAATTATTTGTGTAGATGAAAAACGAAAAAATACGTATGCAATATTTTTTTATAGTCTAAAAGACGGACTAATTAAAAATTTTTTTAGTCGTCATGCCTTTTATATTTTAATACCTATATTTGTGGTTACCAGAAGTAAAAGAAAATACTTGTAAAAAAATCGATTTCTTTGTATTTTTATACACAAGAAAAAATCACCCTTAAAAATTATAAAATTGACATAAAATGTGAATTTAAAAATAATAACATATCTTTAAGTAACACGGCAATAAAGTGCCAAAAATAAATTATAAATATAATTATAAAAAATGTAATAATTTAGAAAAATGGCTTCACGTTCCTTGTACATAGTACCTTGAGTGTTTATATTCTATCGTATAGACCCCTATTTTGTGATCTATGTATGTACAATGCAGGTAGTATATGTTTTAGAAACGAAAAATCAGTGTAACTAAAATAAATAATGTGATTTTGTGAACGTGATGATATTGTGAAAGAAAAATAGATCTTTTCATATTTTTTTATTTATCGTTTCAAATAGTCTTTAAAAATATATGTATAACAAGTATATTTTAAAAAATATATAGTTTATGAGCCTTCATTTTTTATCGATAAACCAAAATATCGACACAAAATCATCACGCACGGAACATCACTAAACTGTAAATAATTCTTGTAATATTTTACATTCTGTGTCACGGGTATTAAGTATAGATTTATTAGTTTAATAAACGAAAATTGTAAATAATATAATGTAAGGATTGTATTAGCAAAATAAATTCATTATATGCGTGACTCTGTGTTTCAATTTATGCTATGACCTAGGAGAATAGATTCAGACTGGAGTCAGTGGTCAAGAACATAAAACCGTTTTCATAGACAAAAAAAAAAATGTTACTAGGTAAAAATAAATAATATAAATGTGGGAAAATTATCTGCGTAAGAAATATAGTAACTATAAAAAAGCAGATATATGATATTCCAGTAAATCATGGTCTTCTGCGGGGCATTTTTACTAGCACAGTTTTTCACTGTTGTATATCTTAAGAAAAAAAAGATGTTGTCATTTTTGACTTTAAAAACATTTCGAGGAAACCTGGACTACAAAGTCTGAAATCACCAACGCGCATTGAGCAAGCGTGGTGATTAGCGCTCAATCCTTCTCTGTGTGAGAGGATGCCGCAGCCCAGCAGTGGGACGATTGAAAAAGGCTGATGATGATGACAATACTCCTCGGTACACAAGCCTCATATCTTCTTCGGTGACGTGGTCAGCTTTCCGTATCCACTTCTTCCCCTTCGCTCTTCTTTCGTCCTGGATATTTTCTTTTTCTTCGAGTTCGCAGCTTTCCATATATTTCTTTATAATCAAGTCCACGAGCCACATTTGCGGGTAAAAACTGACTTCACTTTTGTTGTTCAGAGCATAGAATCCAATAGGAAATACCGCTGACCATTATTAGCTATGGGTAAAGTATATTAACAAATGGATGAAAAAATACTACGGTAGGTAACTAATGAACGAATACAATATATATTATAGTTACATGGCTCAATCAAAAAGTAATTAAGGTCGTATGATAATAACGAATGACCTCCATGGTCAGGATTTGTTATTACCTATTTACTTTATGAAAAATAAACTATCTTCAACCAACTTTTACTTGCAAAGAGTGAAGAATTTTCTTTTTCACTTTTTCTCAGTAATAGAAAACTACCTTTTCTTTCGGCAGTAAGTATTTTAACAAGGACCATAGTTATGTGCACAAAGCTATTTATACAGAAACCAATAATAATAGAGGTATTTGTTTTTAATAAACACTCAGTGATTTTTATATTAACACCTAGTTTTAGAGTACTGCAGACTTTTAGTCAGCCGATAAAGTGTTCAGTGTTTAGGCGTATAAATCGGCATGCAGATGAATTATAATAATTATATATAATTATGCATTACAATGATGAGGTATTTTGCCAGTATAAGTCCTAAGAAAAACTTTGATTGTATTCAAAAATTGTTGCCTACCGTAGAACCAACAGTCGTGCAACTGTTTAGTCTACAGTATGTAGGAACGCTAAGCCTAGCATGATCTATAGCTGAAAAGGCTTTTAAAAAATAAAAACGATCAAAACAGTTGTGAAAACTATATATGCATATACTGCAGGGACTGCGCGTTGTTCGAAAGAGTTACCGCGGCCCTGGCACACAAAAGGCTCCCGAAGGAACACGGTGGGTTTTAGTCAGTAAAAGTCTGACACTCCCTCACGCTGTCACCCACAGCGGGACATGTGATGATATACCCATTGATAAAAAAAGGTAGTATCAAATCAAACCCAATTTAATTAAACATTATTGCTTTATTCATTACATGAAAGATTAATTGAACACAGGCCTGTTTCGAAACTGATTGAAAATACCTGAATATTTTCCTGGAAAATATTCGGCAATATTGACTTTTGGCGCTACGCAGTTGAATAGCTCTGCTTGTAAAGCGATGCTTGAACTGTAGTTGTATTTTCATTTTGAAATATTATCGGAAACTAAAATTAATATGGTGTTCGCGAAAAAAGTGATTTTTATTGCTGTGTTAAAAATATGAAAAAGAAATAAACGTTTAAAACTAATATAAATTCGAAAGGCTTCATTTGTTTGTTTGCTTCGCTTGTCCATAGAAATACATGAAGCGATTTCGATAAATGCCTTGAGGTACTTTTATTTGAGTATTGAAAATTTTTCCTTGAGTTTAGGAAAATCCTATTTCTTACTATCCTACCAATATTATAAACACAAAAGTTCGTCAGGATGTATGTATGTTTGTTACTCTTTTACGCAAAAACCACTAGACGGATTTTTATGAAACTTGGCAGTAACATAGCATATACATCAAAATAACATAAAGACTACTTTTTATCCTGGTACAAGAAGTAGTTCCCTTCAAACGTGGGTGAAACCGCTCGCAAACCAATATTAATAAACTTAGCGTAATGGCAAAATGTATTTTAATATAAAGGTAACAAACCTTAATTTCAACTAAGCGCACAAACCAACAAATTCCAATCTCTGAATTAAGCGTAAAATGATTTTCCAGCGGCTGCATCGCTTACGTAATAATCCACACTAGAGCGAAGCGTACGTGCTAATACAGGCATCCCATTCGCAGACATATTGGAGTTCTAAAGGGGCTCGTAAATGATCAGATAGCTAGCAAAGTTATGCTGAAAGCGCTGGGAGTGTGTTGTGCGAGTATTTATATTTTGTATTCTAGAATGTTCGAATGTTTTTTTTTTTATTATTTAATAATTTTAAGTTCTATGTATGTGTGAGAGGAGACCTGTGCCCAGCAGTGGGACGAGAAATAGGCTGATAAAGATAGCTATGTTTGAGATCAATGACGTCGAGTTGATAATACGTTGTTATTAGACATTTACAAGTCAAAGTAAGACAACATACTCTTGTCTCCGTTTCATTAAATATTGTTTACTTATACGAACCGTGTATGAACACATAACTGAAATTAAAAATTGAACGGAGGTCTCTGGGCTTAGATATAAGAGCGTCTACCAGATCTATTTTTTAGGCAAATAGTGTCCACAGCTGGGTAAAGAATTTATTCGTAACTTCACACGCAACCTGATCTCATCTTATCTATACTAATATTAAAGCTGAAGAGTTTGTTTGTTTGAACGCGCTAATCTCAGGAACTACTAGTCCGATTTGAAAAAAATCTTTCAGTGTTAGATAGCCCATTTATTGAGGAGAATATAGGTTACTTTTTATACGGGTGCGCCAAATAGTTCCTATGGGACGCGAGTGAAACCGCTGGCAGAAGTTAGTCTTGCATATAATGCATAAAATATGAAATGCAGTTAGCCACCCTTTAAATTCACCGTCGTTAGTTCATTTCCACACATCTTCACTTCATATCAAACCCTAAAGTGTCCAATACCTAAATTTAGAAGTACACGTCAATACTAGTAAAACTATGTCAGTTGTGCCGAAATAGGGTCGCCTTATACAGCCTTCACTCCCTTGACCTTTAATCAAGGAGTAAATAGCCTATGGGAAAATACGACCAGAGAAGCTTAATTAAAAACGAAAGTGAGCGAATTTGCCTCCTAGTCACAGCTATAAGATTAGATTGAGGAGCCCGTGGCTTACTGACATCCACAGGGTTAAAACATCTATTTCTTATTAGGTAGGTTTTGAAACCAGTGAAATTTTCAGGGGTTACCTCAGGAATAACTGTTACGATTTGGATAATTCTTGCAGTATTCGATAGCCCAGTAATCCAGAAAGGAAATATTTGCTATCTGGTAAGTAAAATACTCCTGGTTCTCAAGGGACAGAAAGAGAAACAGCGGGCAAAAATAGCGTTACCCAAAGTTTCCATCCAGTTTAAGCAAATTCATCTCAAAAACTTTACACAGCAAAACAGCTCAATCTCATTTTCAATTTATCTAAACCATAAAATATGGATAAATTAAATAAAAAATGGTAGTCCAACCGAGTTTTCCATCGATAGTACTTACATTCATATATGAAAGGAATTTAAAATGAATCACTCCGCTTAGACGCATTTATACCTGCGATATGCAATATTCAATCGGTAGAAATTTCAATAGCCTTTTTATGATCACTAACGAATGTATTGCATCAGTATTTTTCCTGATATTCAATAAAAGTACGTCACTGATACAGATATTTATTCATTTTGCAGTTGTTACTTTTTATGTTATTTCCTACGTAAGAAATAGCGTTAATATCAATAATTTAAAAAGATTTTCTTGGCTTGTTTGATATGTTTGTATTTATGTTTTTCTTCATAGAACTCAACATTGAGAGTAATGTTTTTTATATAGCAGTAATTATTCATTAAATAGTATTTTATTCCAGCAGAAGGATAAAAAATAATAATTTGTCTTATCTCTCAGGCTCTAAACTATCTGTGTACCAAAAGTTTAACGGTAAATTTCTATAACCTGTCTATCCGTGTTTTGCGAGTAAAATTGAAATAGACACATAAGTCAAAAAATTATCTCTTGGAGTAGATCAGTTCAGTAGTTTTGGCGCAAAAGCCGGACAGACAGACAGACGAGAGTTTCATTATAAGATTTTTTTATTTGCAAACAATATCAACTTTAGAATAGTTTTTCTTACTAATGCAATAACGTTCTTATACTACCGGCTTAAGTTCTAAGCGGGCGACAGTGCAATCGGAAAGCAATCTTAATGGAACCTGAAACTCAATTGTTCGCGACGGATTTTTCAGTCCACTTCGTAGATTAACTTGAAATATTACTTGATTGTTTTTAAGTTGTCTTTTTACAACTTGAGAATAGAAATAAGAGTTAAGGAAAACATCCTGGACTGTAAAGTCTGAAATCACCAACCCGCATTGAGCAAGCGTGGTGATTAACGCACAATCCTTCTCTGTATGAGGCCTGTGCCCAGCAGTGGGAAGATAAAAAGGCTGATGATAATAGAAATAATAGTAATTTGATTATTAATTATGAAGCTGAAGAGTTTGTTTGTTTGAAGAAGCTAACCAAAGAAACTACTGGTCCGATTTGAAATAAATAGCTTATTAAATTGTTATTTTATAATCTAGTATTAAATAGCCTATTTATCGATGAATGCGATTGTTTTCTTTTTGATCCAACTGAATAGAAACAGTTCCCAAAGGCATAAACATCTTAAATAAAGCCTAAGTTAAAATACACTTATAAAAAACTGAAACTCGTACAGTTCTCAGAGAAAACACAAGGATTTAAAATACATTTAAATATATTTACAAGCACGACCTATTTATTACGTCTACTGGTTTCAATACCTCTTCACGTAAACATACATTTCCGTACACATTGGCAAAGCTTCTAAAATCATAATAAAACCGTATGAGCCTTCACGGAGAGCGTTCATTAAAACGAACTACCTGCGTGGAAGCGATAACATGGCTATAAAAATTAAATGCACCATTGACCTTATGTACCGGGGATGACCGCTAATGTTTGTTGGAACAAGAAAACAAATAAAGATTTTATTAAGTTGCATTTTGCACTCGGCGACTTTTTGTTGAGCAACTGTTATGATGTAATTTAAAAAAAAGGACTGTGTGCGCAAATCATTGAACACTCTTTTCTATTTGACAGTAACAGATATTTTGTCACTACAAAATTGCATATTTTAAATGTGATGTAAAGCTTTTTAGAATATACTAGTTTTTGCCCGCGACTTCGTCTACGTGGGTCATTTAGAACCATTGAGTTATATACCCTAGAGAAGCAATGGCCGCGTCGTAGCCAGACAGCTCTAACTATGTCTCAAAACATAGTTTTGTGTCATGTAAAATCAGTCATCTATCGGACGCCAACTGATTGACAGGGGGGAAAAAATGGCCGAATTCGCAGTAAAATACTGCGCTTAAAAATCACTTATCTACATATACAAAATTAAACGGAAATATTTTTCCCGCGTGATCTTGTTGTTTAAATTGACCTCAAAATACTTTTAATTATATAAAATGTAAGATTTTTTATACCGGGTTCATTGTTACCACTAAGAAGGGTCGTTTGAGTTTCCCACATTTGTGGGAGATGATGATTATTTATTGAATAAGTGATTTTAAATATTTTTGTAACAATAATCACACTATAGGATGAAGATGCAGCTTGCCGTATTAAATGAGTGGAACTAATAGAACTTCCGTTAAGAAATATATGATTTAACAAAGCGAAGTATGATTTATAATAAATAATAAGTATTCAAAATGAGATTATCTCAATAATTTCACTAATAATAAAATTCTCATTCATCCCATCAGAAATTCATGAGTAAAATATTAAATTTATATTTATCAATTATTTTTATATTTAAAAAAAATGGGTAACATTTCACATGGGTAGGCCACCCCATATCGCCATTGGAAGCTTAGATTGCCATCTTTGTCTAATCAAAGTGACAGTTATGTATTTGTGACTTGTGTGACAGAGACAGATATACGTTTTTTGTTCAAATGTCATTTTGTTGTCTAAAGTTTCAAAGCTACGTCGTCGCATCTAAAAAATGGCATCGCTTTTTGCGACTCATTTGAACGAGGTTTGCTCCTCTAGGGTATATAACTCAATGTTTAGAACTGTCAAAATACTGTACTTGCTTTACCCATCGTAGGTGTATTTAAACATTACACTATAATAAATTATGGTAGCAACTTCGCTTGCTATTAAATGACTAACAATGATGGCCTCCTAGCCGATTATCGGCCACGGCGGCTGTTCTCATATAAGGAGATCAGCCAGCTGCGCAGGACATATTATAGTGCACAAGCATTTGCGCAGACACAGGTGCACTCCCTATTCCCTCACTCTCATAACCCGATGGGACGGCAATCCGACACGACCGGTGAGAGATCAGGCGCAGGACCGACATTAACGTGCTCTCCGATGCACGGGTGTATCAATCACCAACTTCCAACTCCGGACTGCTTTGTGAAAGTTTCTAAAACCCACAAAGCGATTTCGGCCCGTCCCGGGAATCGAACCCGAGACCTCGTGATCAGCAGTTGGCTATGCGACAACTAGACCAACGAGGCAGTATATATATGACTAACAATAACTGACAAATGACTAATAACTGTTCCGTGTATATTTTACTAGTATCAAATTATAACTCAAGTAATACCGAAAAAACAATTTAAGTTATTTTTAGACGATTTATCGGTTCGGTTCGGTTTATGTTTAGGTACTTACGTCTATTTCTCTCTTCCCACTAGTCAAACACCCACGTACGTTCAACTAAATACACAGTTGCCAAGTTTGCAACAATCCTTAGAACTACGGAAATACTTTAACGATATCAATGAAATTGAAGGACTCGGGACCAATTGGCTCTAACTAAGTACGACTTTTATCTTTGTTTTTAATTGAATGCAGTTATTTTCAAGGTGACTTTGAAAAGACGAACGGAATGAGAAAAACATTTGTTTGCACCCAGTTTGTAGGGAAACAGGATTTTTTTATTATTTGTTGTTTGTATCATTTTCTTTCAAGTTTTTTTTGGTCGTAAAAGATGATAGACTTTTGCTGTATTCACACGTACACATACTTACGAATATTATAATTATTTTGAGGTCTTTTTACTTTTTATGATTAGGTATGTAGGTGAAAAAGTAACTCCGTCTGTCTGTCGCGCTTTCACGGTAAAATTATTGAACGGATTTAAATATGTTAGTTTAGATAGCGTAGAGCCTGAGAAAGAACATTTATATGTAGGTAGGTATGTAAGTAGTTTTCTCGGAAAAAGGGTAACCCACAGGAAAAAGCTAGTTAAAAATAATTAAGGTTATCATAAGTAATGAACTAAGCAATGAAATAAGTTTGTTATTTTTTAATCTTAATGGATATTTTTCGTACTCAAGCTCAAGATAATATATTTTTTTCGTGTTTTCATTAATTAGACAACGGTAATTACTTTGTGTAAATGATACAAGTAGAAGTGTGCTGAAATATTCCTGATTTCTATTTTCACTTAAATACAAATTTGTATTTAATATTATTATAATTCTGTGCTCTCTATTGTTTAAAGAAATTTCTAAACGACTGATCGACGCTTCGCGTGACAGAGAGGACTGCCTTGTTCTTTAGTCAAAGAATAAGCATTGCCATACAACGTGGCAATGCAGCCAGTCTTCTGGGCACGTTACCGGCTGATAGCGATGCGGAGGAATACTTTGACGCGTAATGTACTTGTAATATATTGTGTTTATTTTTGCAATTATTTTATCCCCCTCTCCCTATTTATTTGACGGCGCCTAGCGTCGTCTAATTAAAATTACTTAGAATAGCGCCACCTAGTTTAGTTTTGGTGGACTAGAGATGGAAGTGGCGCCATCTCTGGTGTAACGCTGGTAGCATACGTTNCTGATAGCGATGCGGAGGAATACTTTGACGCGTAATGTACTTGTAATATATTGTGTTTATTTTTGCAATTATTTTATCCCCCTCTCCCTATTTATTTGACGGCGCCTAGCGTCGTCTAATTAAAATTACTTAGAATAGCGCCACCTAGTTTAG
>NWSH02000081.1:8192516-8206238 GCA_002382865.2 Heliothis virescens | reverse complement strand
AACACCTTTCGGCTATCGGAGTACCATCAACCGTACCAGCTGCCGCACGCCGGGTCCCGACATATTAAATATTTTTTAAGATAAACCAAAACAATATCCATAAAAAATTGATAGGGAAAGAATTCTAAAATGCTGTTTAATAATGTTCTTTCTTGTTGTTTATTTATTTGGTGGAAAAAGATTACTTAAAATAATATTTCTCTAATCTGATACTCGTAGATATATATGGATAAAAACACGAAGGAAAAAGCTAATACAAAGATATTAGCAGTTTCTGCGTTCCCTTAAAATATAAACAGCCACCAAATTACCAAACAAATGAAGCAATTATGAAGAAATTTCATAATTCACAAAGTTCCACAACGATGATAATTTTTGGGCGCAAACAAAAAGTTTACGAGTTTCCAACTTTTAGGTTCGTTAAGATTACACAAAAAGATAAATACAGAAGAACCGTATTTTGGTAATTTTTCCTTGTTGTTAAATTTTTAACTACCTCTTTTTTGTGGAGTTTCTCGTGCCCTACAGCAGTTATTTATTTGTATATCATTTAACAACGATAACGACCGTTTGGCAGTTACATTTTAATAAAAATAAAAAATATATACAATTAAACATTCAACAGTTCAAAACTCCAGACATAAAGACAATCTTCAAGTCAATTTGTGGACCATAAACAGTTTAATTATTATTTTTTTGTTATTAGCTTCATATTAATAGCTGCTGCCCCGCGGTTTCACCCGCGACACGGGGAAACTTCTTCTCGTACCCAGACAAAATATAGCCTATATTACTTGAGGATAGTCTAGTTTCTCAATAGTGGCAAAAAAAAACAAATTGGTTCAGTACTTTCGAAGCCTTTAGGGTCCAAACAAACAAATAAAAAAATGTTCCTTCATCATTAAATTAGATGTCAATTTAAAATCTCTTATAGAAATGCAACGGATAGATATATTATAGAAATCCGCAGTAGGTAATGTAAGTGAAACTACAGGAAAACCGCTCGTCCATAATAAGCAGAATCTTACAAACAAAACCTTCTCTTATTACCAGTAAGTATAATGAGATAAGCAAGATTACAGCCGGCCCTACCGGCTAATGGCTAATGGCTACATTATCTTAGCCACTTAATTTGTATATTGGCTAAAATACATTTTATGATTATGTTCTCATGAAAGGAAAACAGTGTTGGTTTTTATACAGAGTAAGTTGTTGGTACTTGTGATGTATAAGCTTTTGTTATTTTTATATAAAAGTGTTTCTAATGTGACTTTATTCTTCCTATAAACGAAAATGACCTACTAAGTGCCAGTTAGACTCGCGTACGAAGGGTTCCGTACCGTACGTAAAATACGTTTGTTTGTTTAGGAGCCCTTTAAATTTATTAATTTACTTTATTCTAGTTTTCAGTATTTTTTGTTAAAACGGCGGCAGAAATACATTATTTGTGGTTCAACTGTCTAGCTATCACGGTTCTTGAGATAAAGCCTGGTGAAAGATGGACGGATAGATAGACAGACGGACATCGAAGTCTTCGTCATGGGTACCATTTTACCCCCTGGGTACAAAAATGCCTATTGGTTAAATAACTTTATTCTGATCAGATACACAAATATGATATGTATTGAAATACCATTACAGTATAGTGTATAGTGAGGAAATGGTTCGATAATCTCTAGATTACACTTGTCGATAAAATATATCATGCCACATGGTGACGATAAAATATCTAATACGAAAACGTTGTGAAGAATCCTGAAGTGTCCATAAAATGCATTAAAATATATAAAGTTTACGACTAGTCAACTTGAGGATAGCTCGTAAGACAGACAAACCAATTCATATTTATGATGTCTTTTATTTATCCCTGTTGGTACTACTATAATTGAAAAATAAAAATTCTGCGACTCAAGTTCAGTTACACAATAAACGTCAGTATTCTTTACTATGAATTATTCTTGTTTAGTTTTCAAAGTAAACAGTAATATTTTTTAGAAAAATGCTTGCATAAAAAACGGCTGAAATAATTATGATAAAATGTGACTACACAATGTCCTTAAACTTAGATGAGAAATAAAAGATTACAAATACAGTTTCAATTTATCTATCATAGCCGTTTTCCCGCGGTTTCACTCGCATCCCGTGGGAATAACTGCCCGTACCCGGATAAAATATAGCCTATGTCACTCGTGGATAATGTAGCTTTCGAATGGTGAAAGAATTTTTAAAATCGGTCCAGTAGTTTTTGAGCCTATTCATTACAACCAAACAAACAAANATAAAATATAGCCTATGTCACTCGTGGATAATGTAGCTTTCGAATGGTGAAAGAACTTTTAAAATCGGTCCAGTAGTTTTTGAGCCTATTCATTACAACCAAACAAACAAACAAACAAACAAACAAACAAAGTTGCCAGCATAATTAATGTTCTTTATTGTATTAAAAAAAATGTTTTTCATACATAGTCAGAAATTTTATAACACCTACCTAACATTATATTTCACACACTACTAAAATATATACATACTAGCCGTTTTCCCGCGGTTTTACTCGCGTCCCGTAGGAAATACTGCCCATACCCGGATAAAATGTAGCCTACAGCACTCACGAATAATGTAGCTCTCTAACAGTGAAACAATTTTTTAAATTGGTTCATTACTTCCAGAGATTTCCCTCTACAAACAAACTAACAAATTTACAAGCAATTTTACCTCTTTATAATATTAGTGTAGATTTGTTTACTTACACGTTATTTAATTGCATAAAAATTCTACCCTGAATACACATAAGTGCAAAAAAACTCACATACACAATATCTCGTTATCAAGAAACCCTCCCAGTATTATCTCAATCAAGCAAACTCAGCATATTTCTCTTTGAGACTCGGCCGAAAACCTAGCGCAGCATCTTTATATGAGCTCCTCCGAATCTGGGTCAAAACTGGCTTAAGAGCTTCACTGCAACCAGCCACAGAGTAACAATTTTACATCCATGTAAAATACGTGAGCTGCAGTTTATCAATATATGCTGAATTTTTATCAAATAATTTATAGTTTTCGTAATACTTAAATGTAAGAAGCTGAAAAGTTCGAAACGTCAATCTGAAGAACTACTGGTTTACGTACTTTTTGAAAAAAAATTCAGTGTTAGATAGCAAATATATCTAGGAAGGATATAGAATACTCTTTATCTGAATGTACGAAGAAGTTCCCACGGGACTTGAGTGAAACCGCAAATTTTAATCTATACTAATATTATAAAGCTGAAGAGTTTGTTTAGCTGAACGCGCTAATCTCAGGAAGTACTGGTCCGCTTTGAAAATATTTACAGTGTTAGATAGCCTATTTATCGAGGAAGCGGAGGGTGCGCCGAGTAGTTCCCACGGGACGCGAGTGAAACCGCTGGCAGAAGCAAGTAAGTTATATATAACATTCAAACACATAGTCTCAAAGTTATTTAAATAAAATATTCGATAATACACACAATAATTTTACTGATACTGATAGAGCCTTGAACAATTACTTAGATAAAGATCTATACCGTAAGAAAAAATCTCTAAATTAATACAACTTCAAAAATCAAGCAAAATAGTTCTCTAAGATGCACTTAATTTCAAACTACGCACCACTTAATCTATCGCAGAATTCTAAAACCATTCACAATAGCTACTCTAACAAATAGTTGCTAAGTTACCTCCAATAAATTAGTCTTTCAAATAATTAATTAGTAGTAATTAGCTTTCAGTAAGAAATTCCACTCAATTTATATAGCTATCGAGTTTACTTTGAGCTATTTCAAGTTGTTGATATAATTCTGCGCCTTATCGAGTTTTCGATGAGTATACTAATTTTAACAAAATTAGTGAAGATAGAGATTTTAGACGTCACTTTATATTAAGTTTAGGTTGATATGAATTGAATTTTTAACACAATTTTAGCTAGAGTGTAAGTACTAAGTATACTCCCAGACTATAAGCTTTTAGTCAGTAGTCTTAATCAGTATGCTGATGAACGAAACCAATTTCTTTTTTTAAGTAGCCTTTTTATCGTCCCACTGCTGGGCACAGGCCTCCTCTCACACGGAGAAGGATTGAACATTAATTACCACGCTTGCTTAGTGCGGGTTGATGAACGAAAACAATATTTTATTTAAAAAAACAATACTTAATACTGTAAAGGGAAAAATTAGTACGTAAGTATGTTTAAAACGAATGGGTAAAAAAGTATTTGAAGCAATTTTAAAAATGATTTCACTGTTTGTTGTTAGCAAGACTATCCGTGAGTAACATCCCTACTTTCCTACTATTAATATTATAAATGCGAAAGTAACTCTGTCTGTCTGTCTGTTACGCTTTCACGCCTAAACCAGTGAGCCGATTTTGATGAAATTTGGTAAAGAGATAGAATAGACCCTGAGGAACAACATAGGCTACTTTTTATCCGGGTACGGGAAATAGTTCCCTCAGGAAGCAGGCAAAGCCGCTGGCAGAAGCTAGTAGGCTATATTTTGTCTGGGTATGGGAAGAAGGTCCGGGTAAAACTGCGAGAAAAAAAGCCAGTTAAACGTATTATAGAACAATTAATCATTGACTTTGTAAATTAGTCGCCAATACTTGTATTCCAAAGAAATTTCGCAACAAACTCCCCAGCAACAATACATCACCTTTGCCAGGATCCACGCGAACACCGTCACCGTATGTTTGCGCAACACATCAAACATTACCTTATGTCAACGTCCCCGAATTAATCCAATTAAATTGAACGGGAGCACTAAACTTCGGTCACGGGTTCGATGTTTGGCTGTTGTATAAACCTGGGCTTATAAGCAATCAGAGATTCGTTGGTGATCCTTCAATTTTGATGTTACTGTACAGACCATAGCGGGTCACGGGACCCGAATCTGTCAAAGGACAATGGGCAAGTTGTATGGGATTTGGTACCACCTCCAACAGTAATGTGTGATACATCATTAGAAACGCCTTTACGTGAAGAATCATAAAAACGATGGGGCTTGTCTCAATTAGTTGTCCGATCCGAGTAATTATTAAAATTGCTTCGACAAAAAAATAGTATGTCATCTAAATACGCAAATGCATTATAAGGAATATGTCGCTACTATAATCTCTTTAAACTCAGTTAATATACATCTTCTAATCTTTAATATACACTTTATCGTAATCTAAAGGATTTTTAATAGACCATGGAGTCAAACTACAGACACACCATCATCAACTGATTTGACAATAGTTCAAATGTACACATTAAGTTTCTGTTTTTTTTGGAAGGGAATCATCAATAAGTACTCACTACTCACCTCTCCTACACTAAGAGGAGCACGACAGAGTGTTCGACTCTAAACATTTACATAGTTGGTTTTAAACACTGAAAGGCTTTCATCAAATACATATGGACAGTTGTGTATGAGCTGCAAAGGTTTCCACAGTCTTTTTAATACAGTCGGTAGGCAAACGTTCTAAAACGGAGCCATTCCTGTTTTTTTTCCTCATACCAGATTTTATTCAATATTGTTTGAACTTAAGAACTGCATCTATGTTGATGATTTAGTGGTCATGGCAAATTCTATTAGTCGATGTCACGCAAATTGGACAAGGATTTGAGACTAGTCGCCATAATAATATTTTTTTGCCTTATCAAGACCTACGCAATGATACTACAATCAACACTGTTGGATGGGGGTACCAAAACGCCCATTGTCCTTTTACCAATCAAACATTAACCTAACACTATTGAGATAAGATTGAAAATCTATTGCATAAATTTGACAGATTGTGGTAACTTGATGTGCTGTCGTCTGTATAAACGCCAGCACACCAACTACCCCTATCTGTCAGTTTTTTTCAATAGATTTTCAAACTTACCAACCACAAACCAGTAAAGATAATATTCGACCGATAAAATTTAACAGTTTCAGGTAGTTTGACCTACTGTCTGTACCTTATTGCTAGAACTTAGTTATAAACTAAAAGGCTAAACCTTTGAATATATATAATTTTTGTCCATCAGTTTGTTTAGTAGTCGAATCTCGTGGCCTAAGTAACAGTCGTGTGGATCGATCGATCATAAAGTTAAGTGAAACTTGGCGTAGTCAGCTCGCGGGTAGGTGACGATCTTGACATGACGAGTTCCTCTGTGTTTCGGATGGCATCTAATTGATAGGTCTCAGCTCTAATATAGTATTAAGTTCACAAATTAACTGTCGCATTAATTTAGTTAACAGGCTACAAATATTTTGATCATAGTTAAGCTAGTGCCTACGCACTACATGTTATTGGTATACACCGGTAACTAGGTTGGAGAGGTCAGCTAATTAATCATGATAATATCATATTCATTCATATTCATTCTTTCATATATCATTGAATATTAATCAAAATACAATTTGATTGAACTAAGAACTGATATTCCCAGACTTAAAATAACTTCAAAAAAATATAGCCAGTAATTTTAGTATTACTACGAATAATATAGAGATTTTAAAACAAAAGCAATTACAAATATACTTATTTGGATAAACCACCCAAAATTCAATTAAAATTCAAGCCACGAGCTAATTAAAGTGTGTTCAAAAATCTGCCATTGTACAACGGTGTTATCTGGGAAAGTGTTCATGAAAAATGTTCGTCCGCCCAGCGATATGGTGAATTAATTCCTAACGCGAACAGAGTGGTTTAAAATGGGTGGGACAGACGGTTGCAAAAGTGTTAGAAAATGAGTTTTTTCTTGTTCAACGGTTTTGACAAGATTGGCTATGGGATGTTAAATATTTTGAAAAAGTATTTTTTTTACATAACATATCGTTATTAACATATATGTACTAAGTTTAAGTGGATATTTTGATGAAAAATGAACATTAGATTTATCATCATTACATAATGCCTTTATCACAATTTTATTTATGGTCAGCGCATCATGTCGTCGCTTCGTGAGTACACATAACATTTTATACGTATATTAATGTAGATGTTAATAGACAATAAAACTTTTTGTATTGCAAACATTAACCACTGAAACAACTGGATAAAATGAAAAACAAGGACAAAAGTCTGAAATTTTTAAAAACTAAAAACCAAAAATACAATTTTCATCATACAACAACAATATTTACAACACAGTTACCACAACGAAACACCGCAATAAAACACAACAAAAGTTTTTATCTATCGCTTTGTATTAAGTTAACGAGTGTACCAATCTAGGTATAGTCCTCTTGGGCCTCGTCTGTGCGGCGACAATTTATTGTCAAACATCGGTCGCCGCCATTTTATGACGATATTATCCAATGTTCTTCCTTATGTTGAGGGTGTAATGTATTGGTTCTGGATTTTGTTTCTTTATGTCCTGTGTAGTTTTTGTAGCTACGTTTTTATTTTGTAAATCAAATGATATTGATTGAGTAAGAGGGAAATGAAAAACCTTTTTTTTTACTCAGGTGTACAGATGTTTTGAAAATATTTTTTTTGTACACACAAAATTATATAATCCTACTTGATTTTTTATTAAGTTGAGCATAAGTTATTATCTGAAAGTATGCAGTCTATCATTATAGCCTCATAGACATAACTATTACATACGTCTTTGTCATAATTTGCGCACTGTCATCGCATCTGAAAGAAAGAAGAAAGAAAGAAAAAACATTTAATTGCGAAATTGAAAACGCATACATACATACAAGTATAAAAATATCTTAAATTAATAATAATAAACATAAAAAGGAGATAAACTAAAAATCAAACATGAGGGGGTAGTATGCGTCACAACCACGCAATACGGCCCTCGCTCAGCATGATGCTGCGACCCCGTGCGAGACAAAGTCGCAGCGCTGATTTTCAGCGATAGCCGAAATCTCAGCACTAATTATGAGCGTTATCATATTGTCTGCGCATTAAAAGTTTGCAGTCTAAAATTTGAATGCTTTGCAATAATATAAATACCAACAGCCCAAGAAATTCCCTTTAACTAACATAGACACCAAACTTCTCTATCAAAAGTGAAAGAAAAAAAAATGCTAAATCTTTAAAAACACCCTCACTCGGCCCTTAAAAAACATGGGGTCGGATGGACACTCACAACTATAATCGGCTTTCCTTACCTTTCGTAAGATGTAGGCCGACCCTTGAACGGGAACCATTAAAAGTTTTTTTTTTCACTCTCATCTCGTTTGTGGAAATATACCGTTTTGTCTAACTTTCAGCTTGTTGTGTTGTTAGAGAGTATTTTTGGTGTGTTAGGATTTTATGTACATTCGACGGTGGAAAGGCTATTTGGTTTAAGCGACATTTTGGGCGATATTGAGTTATATACATATTCGGAATCAGCAATTTTTTCTCCGTCGAATGATGCCGGATTCATTTAAATCTGAGCACTTTTTTGGCGCTTGAAACATCTCTATTTTTGGGTGGTTTCCAAAGCGGCAGTGTATTATATGACGTCATTTTTGCATATTTTTTTTACTAATGTACTTGAACTATACAATGATTTAAAGAACCGAGACATAAATCAGTAGCCCTTTCTCAGATAAAAGAGTCAGTATCGATTAAAGCGTTTTTCTTGTTTCTATTTCATATTGACATGTGACTTAAATCATTTTTATTTCCATACATTTTCAACAAAATACGACATGGAGTGTCGCTTGAGTCGCTTATGTTTTACCAATTGTAGTTAAGAAGTGACTTAAATCTTTTTTCCGTTCCCTGAAAAAAAGTGGCTTAGGGCAATTTGTATTAAGCGACATTTATCTTCTTAATTTAAGGTCCGTTTTATATGGTATAAGCATCAACACCTCGACGTTTTCAAATTCATTTAAATTAAGTTTACTCCGTTCCAATAGCTGAAGAGGTTTTGTTTTTATGATTTTTTTTCGGAAATTTTAAACTTTAAATGGCTCTCCTGTAAAGTTGCAAAAATGTCGCTTAAACCAAATAGCCTTTCCAGCGTCGATATGTTACTACATATATCTAAAAGAACGAATATTGGTATTGTTTAAACTTTCTAAAGGATTTACTAACGCAGGTCGGTAAATGGAGAAATATGTGAAAAGGAACTTTTTTGAAGGTTTTAAATGTGTATGCTTTATATGTTATCGAAGATTTAGACTTTTTTATGTATGCTTTAAATCACCTGCTTATACAGTTTTCTTTCTTTTTGCATAACAATTCAATTTCTACAAACTTGCTCTAAGGTTTCATCAAACCAGATATCAATAGCAATTTTTACTTCAAAAATTAATCAGCTACTCCAAAAGATAAATCAATGCAGCTCTCGAATACAAACAAACCTACAACCCAGCTTAACATATATTAGTAAGCTGTATAATATTCAGTTTGCATACAACATCACTGACGCAGTGGTCAATCGGTGCATTATTCGTCATTGAGCTTTGTATGCAGTTTCATTCATTATTTTATCATTGTCATAGCTGATTAGTTTACATTATAGATCATCGAATTAGTGCATTTAACTGGAAATGCTGATAATTTCAGCTTTAACATGTCATTTTAGTTTTATAGTGAGATATTATTAACACATGTCTATTCAGAATCATAACTGATATTGTTAATGCGAATGTCTCTTTGTTTGTTAAGATTTTACGCTGCAATGGCTGAAACGATGATGATGAATTTTGGCGTGGAGATAGGTGGTCCCCTGGAGATAGAGGAGGATAAGACAATTTTTTATCCGGGTGTGGAACGTAGTTCGTTTTAAGAAATCAATATACCCATTTACTCGTAACAGATGAAAAACAATATTATTTGAAATTGTATTTAATCTTAATACAATTATTATCAATGATAATAATTATTTTCTGCTCCCACTTAATTGAATAATAAATTATAATGAAAATTAATAATGAAACATAATATTTCATTTCAATAAACTTACAGATAATATTTATTTAGTTGCCTACGAATAATTGCTACGATTCACCTACGTAGGTACTACGTTCGCTACGCAGGTGCTACGAGCGCTACGCAGCTGCTACGACGAAATGTTAAGGTTGAATTCAGATTACATGATTTTGTTTTAATTTTATTCTGTGAATCCTTAATATTAACTAATAATAAATTGATAAAAGTGATGTGATATTGACAAAAACAGTAATTATAATCACATGGAATATAATGTACATAGAATACTAATGTTAACTAACTAATCTGAGTTTGTTTATTTAAACGTTCGTTCTTATCTCAAGAACTACTACAGAGGTTTAAAAAATATATATATTGATTCCCCATTTTGCGAGGAAGGCAATAGACTAACTACATGAGACGTAGTTAAAACCGCTGCCTGAAGGAATTATGCATATTAAAAAAAAATTATACAAAAAACAAAAGTAACAAAACCTTCACATCACTATGTCTTTGTCGCCAAGTAGAAAAACCGCGCAGTGTAAAAGTATTTAAATAAACTGCAATTTAACCATTTTAACAGGACAGCTATTAAACCAACAGACCGGGTTACCCAACCCATTTCGTTCAACATAAAATGCTTGAATGCTTATGAACATCATAAAAATGCTCAAGCACGCCATTAAAATATCCCATCTTGTTTTCTAATCGAAATATTTTTAATGGACAATTATGTTTTGCCCGCGACTTCGCCCGTTTCCCGAGGGATGTACGTCCTGAATCCTAATAAACTTAAGTCCTGTATGGCTGTAAGGTACCACCTCTCTACGAAATCTCTCTCAATCTCTCTACGAAATTCCATCTCAAATAACAAACTAAATAAACAGACTTTTATTTTATTAGTAAGAACTAGTAACTTGCCCAAAGTCATGTGTTCATATTCTGTGGAATTCTATAACTGATCTATCTGCTTTTATGCGATTAGAGATAAACAAAATATTTTATTTGATTATTAATATATTCATCCGCGTCCTATGGGAACTAATTCGCGCATCCGAATAAAAAGTAGCCTATAGCCACAGTTTAAACATAGAACAGTTGGGAAGCTACCTACTAACTTTCGTAACCGTCACACTCACACACGCACGCGCATTGACGAGCATTTATGTACCTTTACCAGTGCTGTCAGTACTAAATGTCGCGGTGCTGTCGCGTCAACACGCGCGCGTGTGTGAGTGTGACGTTACGAACGTTAGTAGGTAGCTTCACAACTGTTCTATATCTAAACTGTGCTATAGCCTTCCTCGATAAATGGGCTATCTAACACTCAAATAATTTTTCAAATCAGACCGGTAGTTCCTAAGATTAGCGCATTCAACCAAAAAAACAAACTCAGCTTTATAATATTAGTAAAGATACGGAGCTAATGTCAAAATCAAATCAATGTTAAGGTTATAAAAATAGCGTTTTTCTTACCTACAAACATAGAGGAAACGGCATAACCTTTTTCTATACAAGTCGGTTAAAAAAGGTGCCTTCACATCTGATTCTGTGTATGCCAACAATCCCTGGGGGCACAGTGGGGCTCTTTAACGCGATTACATAGCCACCTGTGTGTAAGTGAAGAGAGGCGAGTGGGATTTATAGTTTAGAGAATTTTGGTAAGTGTGGCTATAATGTCGGATTTGATTGGTTGAGGTGAAGTTTTGTCTTTAGAAGTTGAGCTAATAGATTGGCATAAATAATATGTTTAACAAAACAATAAAAATACAAAAAAAACATGTTATAATATTAAAATGAACAAACAAAAAATTTACTAATGAAACAATGATTAAGTAATTAATTTATCGGCATTAAAATTACAATTAATTTACTAAGTACTAAAAAATTATAATGATTAACCAATTATTTGCAGTCCTGGGTAAAGGCCATCTCAGATCATGTCTAGTTTGCTGAAAATCTTTAAAGTCTACTTTGTTTTAGGAACTTAAAACTAGATAAGACACTTAAAACTTAACGTTCTATTCACAATATTTTTTCTTTACTAACAGAATTATTTAATTGCTTATTAAAAAATATTGCGTATTAAAAATCACCTCGATAATCTTTTAACTTAGACCAAGCAACACGAACCAAAAGCGTGTGAATACACGTACATACAATCCACTGTAATTCGATATATCGCGACGCAGTATTATTTGTAACATATTTACCGTTTACACTGCTTGACATACGCATCGGGCCAGCAAATTGTATTGCTTTCGAAAATGTTTGGTGGTTGAATCGAATGTTTTAACTCAATAATTGGGTGATACTTTTTATTGGGCTCGTTTTTTTTTGTCTTTTGTTGTAAAATTGGATGCCAGTAACAAATGTAAATGTACTTTGAATTTGTTCAAGGAAATGGGTGAATAAGATCGAATCTGGTAAATAAAACATACAAATTCTATGTAAAAAATTAACGGATACAAAAAATGGTTAAATATCAGGACTAGGTTGTATTTTTAGGGTTCCACAGCCGAATGGCAAAAAACGGAACCCTTATAGATTCATCATGTCTGTCTGTCCGTCCGTCCGTACGTCACAGCCACTTTATTCCAAAAGTATTAAGACTACACAATTCAAACTCGGTAAGTAGATGTATTACATTAACCGCTTTACGAGTCTTATGCAAAATTAAATAATAATAGAGGGGGCTCCCCATATATGGAACTGAAACTAAAAAAAAAAAAATTTCATCTAACCTATACTTGTGGGGTGTCTATAGATAGGTCTTTGAAAATGAGATTGAGGTTTCTAAAACCATTTTTTCCCAAAGTCAATCATTTCAGAGTAAGACACTTTCAAAGTGCTAAAATGTGTCCCCCCTCTCCTGTAATTTCTAAACTACCAAAGTGAAAAATCTAAAAAAAAATATATGTTATATAGATCTTAATAAAAACTATCAACCAAAATTGGTTTGAACGAAATGCAGTCAGTAGTTTTTGAGTTATAGCACTTTTTCAGTAACCGCAAATAATAACTTTGTTATTCATATATTTGTATGAAAAACGTTCGTGAAATGTTCGTGTTTTGGCCAATTGTAGGTAGTAGGTACGTTTATTTTTCATAGATAATGGAACGGAACCCTTCCTGCGCGAGTCCGATTCGCACTTGGCCGGTTTTTTTACTAGCGTTCCCTAGGCACTTTTTTGACCATCCGAATAAAATACTTTTTACTCATACAGATTACTTATCCTCCTGGATTCCAGAAAAAAAATTATTCGATTTTCTTTTAAACTTAGGTTATATGGTACATAGGAGGTCTGTACATGTCCAAAAAAATGCAAAAAAAAATATTGTGTTATATACCTAGATTTTACTTATGTCTTTTATATATGACAAAGGTTCTTTACAGGACACTAGAACTTTACTATACGTCATATATTTATGACACTAGAATTCAACTTCAAATAAAAAAACCAAGTGTTTATTAAATTAATATGCATTAATTATTATTATCACCATCGGATCACTCTTTATAATATTTTTTCTCAATTAATATAATTATAATTTTGGTATGCAAAATAGATTTTTCACATAATATGTTCATCAACTGATTAAAACNTATGAAAAACGTTCGTGAAATGTTCGTGTTTTGGCCAATTGTAGGTAGTAGGTACGTTTATTTTTCATAGATAATGGAACGGAACCCTTCCTGCGCGAGTCCGATTCGCACTTGGCCGGTTTTTTTACTAGCGTTCCCTAGGCACTTTTTTGACCATCCGAATAAAATACTTTTTACTCATACAGATTACTTATCCTCCTGGATTCCAGAAAAAAAATTATTCGATTTTCTTTTAAACTTAGGTTATAT